>SJYC01083945.1:0-26525 GCA_006408675.1 Madoqua kirkii | reverse complement strand
CAGAATTAGTGTGCATGCGTGCAGACTCCCCAGCCCCGGCTGTGTAACTGGGCGGGTGGATGCTGGGGTTCCCGCCTCACCGTGTGTGATGCAGACGCTGAGACGGGGGCCTGGGTCACAGGGCACTTCCCCTCCCTGCTGCCTGGCTGTGGGGAAGGCGAGCGTCTCCCCAGCTCGGATCTTCCTCTCCCCTGGGCCCCGTCCACCAGGGGAAGCAGACGATTTGCAGAAAGGCTGTAGCCCCTCTCCTCCCATCGCAGGGCGGACCTGCCCCTTGCCACCCCTCACAAGCACCAGGGCCACACCAGCTTTGTCCCAAAAGACGATCTTGTTCTGTGTCCCTCGACCCATGTGACTGCAGGGTTCACTAGGGGTCCAGCACCACAGCCTGGACTGTCTCCCCTCAGACAGGGCCACCTGGGCCCAGGAGCCTCACCAGGACGCCTGGACCTCCGTCTTCTCAGGCTGGGCAATGGCCACACCCAGGATGCACGCCCCTGTCTAGACCAGAGCCAGGACATCATAGTCCCGAGGCAGCTCAAGAACCCCGCCTCAGGGCTCAGTGGGAGAGGGGGAGACGCTGTACAGGCACAGGGGACGCAGTGGGGTCGGGGTGAGAGACGCGTGGGGCTGGGCGTGGCCACCTGCCGAGCCCCTCCTGCAGACTACGATCCCTGCTCACCACGCCCCCCCTTGCTGCACAGCTGGTGGGCTGTGGGCTGGGAGGTGACGGTCCATCTGGGCGCCCACAGTCCTGGGGGACAACGTGGCACACAATCCGGGAAGAGGAAAGTGCTCTGGAAAGTGCTCTGGAAGCTTCTAGAAGCCCTCCTGGGTCAGAGCCTGTGCTCCCACTCACCACAGGGATGGTCAGCCTCCAAAAGGACAGGCGTCCCCCACACTCAGGCAATGCCGGGGGGAGCGTGTTTCCCCAGTCCCCTTCCTCCAGCCCGCAGACCACGCGGGGTCCTCATGACACCCGTTGGCCAGTTTACTGGAGGCGAGACCCCCGCCTGCCCCGTCCCGTCTCCACGGACACGAGCTGCTTACCTGAGCTGACTAATGGCGGCCATAAATCCCTGGCCAATCGCATAATGAGATTTAATATTTGATGTCAGATTATTAGAATATAATGAATTTGCCACTTTAATATTGATGAATAATCAGTCCTATTAAGGCGATGGGGACAAGAATTTAGTGGGAAGAGAAAATTAATTGCCGAGTTAATAGCACGTGTCCCGAAGCGAGATGGCCTTGTGGCTCCATCTCGACTCACAGCTGGCTTCCAGACCGCCTGCCGAGAAGCCTATCGGCTCTCCTCACCTGAGTGAAAAGAGTGTGACTGTCTTGGGAAGAAGACCAGAGGTGAGAAGTTCTAGAAAGACTCAAGCGGAACAGAGCAGAGGTCGTCTTCAGGGCCAGAGCCGCGTCCCTGAGGTTCTCGCGCTGAGCCCTGGGGTGAGACCGCATGTCAAGGCGGGGCCTGAGGAGGTGGCGAGTGAATGTGGTCGTGAGGCTGGAGCCTGGCCCCGTAGGGTTGGTGTCCTCTCCAGAGGAGGAGATCCCAGGGGTCTGTCCTTGCGGAGAGCTGCGGGGAAAGTGCGACCCCCACATGGCCCCCTGTGCTCCCCACACCCCACGGGGGCAGGATGAGTCCACGCAGTGAGACAACGAGAAGGAGGCTCCGGGAGCGAGGCAGCCCCTGCATGCCGGGACCCCAGGGAGCTCGCGGGCCACGCGGGGGTGAGTGGAACGACCACAAAACCACCCGAGCCTCACTGTGGCGCCGGAACACGGGAGGGGTTGACCTGAAATTCAAGTCCCTTTCAACCAGGAAATTAAAATCCTGGCCATATGTGCCGAGGCCCAGTGTGTCCCTGGAGGTGGGGCATCCCTGTGGGGGGAAGGCTCCCAGGGCAGGACCTTGCGAAGCCCACGCCCCAGCTGGAGGGGTGTGCGTGGCCACCGCCAGGCGGGAAGGACTCTTCTTGGAGGGAGTGAGGCCCCTGCCACACCGTGCTCTCCCCACCAGGAGGGAGGCCTGCGTTCACGTCCTGCTAGGACACCAGTGGAGAAGCAGCCGGGACCCCCTCCCACTGCAGGACCAAGGCCGTCCGAGGACAGCAGTGACCAGGGAAGGGAGGCAGGGCCTCGCGGTGGGACTCCAGGTAGACTGGCTGCCAGGCCCTGGGTGCTGGACAGACTCACGCCCCCGGCTTCCACGTATGGAGGTATGGGCTGCCCTGGAGGCACAGACAGTGAAGGATCCACCTGCCAATGCAGGACACACAGAGAGGCGGGCTCAGTCCCTGCTCAGGAAGGTCCCTGGAGGAGGAAGGGGCAACCTGTGCCAGTATGCTCGCCTGGAAAGTCCCATGGACAGAGGCTCGCAAAGAGTCGGACACAACGGAGTGGCCGCCAAGACACGCAGAAGTGAGAAGGAGCTGCAGCCTCGCTGATGGAGGCTGCATGTCAAGGCGAGCCCCGTGGAGCTGGGGGGGTTGGTGGCAGGGACAGTGGCCTCGAGGGCAGCTGTGAGTGCCCCCGGGTCACAGCCGGGCAGTTCCAGAGGATGAAATACGCCTCCCGAAGCGACTGCCAAGCAGTCAAGACATAAAGCAAAGCTACTTCCCTCCACCGCAGGGACGAAAGTTCTAATCAGAGCGGCCAACTTTGAAGTTGCCCTTCACACCTCACTGCCCACCTGCCAGCCACCAGCCTCAGGCCTCCACCCGGCTCGTCCTGACCACTCTCCCGCTGTAACCAGCCAGGGACCCAGGCAGGGCGGGGGGACACCTTCAGCAGGTCGCTGCCCGCTCACTGACACGCCAGTCTCGTCAGCGCGCAGTCAGCTCCGAGGACATGTGGCAGCCAAAAGAAATGCCCTGGCTCTCTGGGGATTTGCCCCGAAAGCAGCCAGGCTGTGCCCCTAGGGCCGCTGCTCTGACTGCCAACCCTCCAGTGACCACGAGGAGGCCCGCCATCCCGGGACCCAACCCACATCACATGTCCCCAGAGCCGGGTAGACCCACGAGCAGGGCTTAGAGAAAAGTGCCCAAGTGTAGGCTTCTGCAAACTTCCTGCAAAAGTGTGGACAGCAAGCATTTACTGTTACGCCTTGCCAGCCATGGGGTCTCTGTCGCAAGGCCGAATCTCTGCGGTTGGAGGGGACATTTGCTCTCCGTTGCGCTCAGCCTCACCCCAGAGTTGGAGGCTTTACTCAGCCCCCAGTCAGGGCCTCACAGTTCCGTGGGTTGGAGTCCAGGCCCAGTTTACCCAGGGCCCATCCAGCCTCTACCAGACAAGGAGCTGCCCCCAGGCTCCCCTGGGTTTCGGGAATCACCTGTTTCCTCCTGACTTAGGACTGAGGCCCCGCTCCCTGCTGGTCACTCTCAGTTCAAGGCCTCCCTGCTTCCAGCCACGTGGCTGCGGCCTTCTCAGCGCCTGGGCTGCCGTCACCCTCTCCCAGGGGACAGCTTCCCCTCCTCACGGTCCGTCCACTCCCGGCCAATCAGTGCCCACCCCGGGGGAGATGTGGCGGCCCTGAAGCTGGAGGCCGTGACGTCTGTCCACACGCAGCGCGTGCCTGCCGAGTCGGCCGCCTCAGTCCTGCCAGCTCGGAGACTCTGCGGACCACGGCCCCAGGCTCCTCTGTCCCCGGGGTCCTCCAGGCCAGAATCCTGGAGTGGGCAGCCGTTCCTCCTCCGGGGGACCTTCCCCACGCGGGCTGAACCCAGGGCTCTCACATCTCTAGCTCCGGCAGGCAGCCCCTTTACCACCAGTGCTGCCTGGGAAGCGCCCACCCCCAGCCCCCCGCACACACACACACAGCGCAACTATAGTGGACTGGGGCCCCCAGGCTCCTCTGTCCACGGGATCCTCCAGGCCAGAATCCTGCAGTGGGCAGCCGTTTCCTCCTCCGGGGGATCGTCCTAACCCGAGATCAAAGCCGGGTCTCCGGCACTGGAGACGGACTCTTTACCACTGAGCCACCAGGGAGGCCACAGACAGCAGGATGCATCCCAAACAACATGCATTTTCAAAAGCAGGCCGCGGGCCGGGGCTGGAGGGCACAGGCCTCTGATTTCCATCTGATCTTTAAGAATAAAGCAGCTATGAAGGTGCATTCTTTTACCTTCTCTGTAGACCACGGTAGGTTGTAACTGGAGCCGTAAGGTGATGGGTGATCAGACTAGACAAGCAGGAACCAGATGCAGGTTTTGCTTTTCACCAAGTGGGTGAGAGGACGGAAAGACCCCCCCGCAGTGTCACACCTGGTGTTTGCGACACGGTCAGTAAGCACGGCCGTGCAGATGTTCCCAGGCGGCCTCACTGACTCGCCGGAGCCCCTCTGTCCAGCCCTGAGCCCCGTGGCCGACCTCCTTTCCAAGGCTGTCCCGGCCAGCTTCCCTTCCCTCCTCTTCAGGGAACCCTCCTTCCGTTTCATGGTTGCCATTTCTCAGGTCCCAGTGCGTCTCCTCACCAGCTCATTCATCGGTGAGTTGTTCCCAGCAGGAAATTTCCCCTGCAACCTGGGTGTGGGGCGAGGAGGAGGGTTAGGATTTAGATACAGGATGTTTGACCAGAAGGCCCCACATCTCAGAAAACCTGTAACATTCTTGGCTGATTCAGGCAGAAATAGAAACAGCAAGCTCTCAAATGGAGGGAGAACTCAAGTGTTTCAAATTTTGAAAGGACTCAGCTGAGCTGAGGAAAGAAGGCAGAGCCTCCCTGTCCGAGGTCTTCTGCGAAGACCGCCGCTCCTGCCCGCGTTGCCCAAGCAGGGCCTTGGTCTGGCTCCGCAGGGAAGGGGCAGGCTGGCGGGTGCGGAGTCCGGCCTGGCTCTGCTCCTGCGGATCCAGCACCTCCCAGCGCCAGCCCACGCGGTCCAGGAGTAGCGTCTGAGGTGCAGGGCCGCCAGGCGGGGCCTCTCCGCACACTCGTGGGCACTTTGATGCTGATTAATTAACAGATTCACAGGGAGCCCGCGCTTCTTTCTGGTCTGGCCTAGGGCTCCCTCTGGGCGGGGCTGCCTGCATCCCTCCCACCCTGCAGGCATCCCCCATGGCCCCCGCCACCGGAGCGCCCCCTGGAGTGCACCCCACTACCCCGAGCCCGTTCCTGACCGCTCTCTGTTCAGCTCGGACTTGTCAAAACCTCGCAGCTCCCCAAGCCTCCCACAGCCTGTCAACCATATCCAGGGTCTGAGTCCCAGGGGCCGAGAAAGGCTCCCAACCTCTCCCATTCCCTGACATTTCTATTTAACTTCTGAAACAGGAGCTGGAATCTGAATCCTTTCAAGGGCGACAGTTTACTTTTTTCCTCTAATTATCTTACAGAAAAGTGAAGCAGGGCAAGAGAGCAGACGGGGCTCCTGAGCTGGGAGTCCTCGCCCACCTGGGACCCTGGCACACGGACCTGAGACAAGGATCAGGGCACCTGGCCTGCATGCAGTGCCCAACGTGCCAAAGGCCCTCGGGGAGGGCGACCGGGCTGCTGCCCAGGGTGACCGGCCCCTAACAGAAGCGGGGCGTGGCCCCTGCAGACCAACCTCACAAGGCTGTGCACGCGTGTGCCCAACCACGGCTGGGGCCGCGGAGCCCCTTCACAGCTCTCCCAGGAAGCAGGACCTCAGGTCAGGAACCCAACTAAAACACTGATGTCGGGGCCCCGCACCCCATTTCAGCCGCCAGCAGAGCTCTGAGGCCCCCAGACGGGAGCACCAAGGGACGAGGGGCGCCGGTCCTTTCTCAGGCCAGGGTTGCCATGGAAACCCTGCAGGCTCCACAGAGAATTCCCCTGCTGTCTAATTTTAAGCTGGGAATCACCAGTAAATACTGAAGTGAAATCACCTTCTGTTTGGAAAAAGCTTTGCTTCCATTTGCAAATCAGGGAAATATTCTTTGAAGACTGTTGATGCCAGGATGGGGAGGAGGACAAGGGCAAAGCCAGGACAGGGGCTCGCAGGCCTGTGACCTCAGCCAGGGTCAGGCCCTCGGGAAGGAGACGCCAGTCGCTGAGCGTGGGACAAGCTGCCCCATCCACATGCAGCGTCAGGGAGCGGAGGGGCGGGACAGCACTTTGTCAGGAGCCCCCCCATGTCGGGAGCCCCTCATGTCAGGAGCCCCCCCATGTCAAGAGCCCCTTGTGTCGGGAGCCCCCCGTGTCAGGAGCCCCCATGTCGGTAGCCCCCCTGTGTCGGGAGCCCCCCATTGGGAGCACCCCTGTATTGGGAGCCACCCTGTCAGGAGCCCCCCATGTCAGGAGCACCCCATGTCAGGAGCCCCTGTGTCAGGAGCCCCCATGTCAGGAGCCCCTGTGTCGGGAGCCCCCGTGCCAGGAGCCCCCGTGTCGGGAGCCCCCATGTCAGGAGCACCCCATGTCAGGAGCCCCTGTGTCGGGAGCCCCCCTGTAGGGAGCACCCCGTTGGTAGCCACACCAGCCACAGGGGACAGGGGGCATGAGGGTGGAGGAGGGTGAGGGTGAGGGTGGAGGACTCCCGAGTCCCCGGCGCCCACGTATGAGAGCTAGCAGGAGCTCCCCGAGCACATCCGCAGGGACAGTGTCGGCCACGTGTTTGTCCCCAACACCTCCTGAGGACCTGCTGTAGCCTGCCAGGGCCGTGCAGACTCGGGGAGGCCCTGGCTCCTTTCTGGGGTCTTGGTGGAGCCTGGAGGGTGGGGGACCGTGGGCCCCACGGGGTTGTGTGGGGTCAGAGGCAGGTCACAAGGGACGACCTGCGGGAATGGAGCCCCAGGTGGGCTACGGAACCTGACAGAGCTGAGACTTCGGCTGTGACCGGGGTGCCCACCCGTCCAGACCGCCAGGACAGCCCTGAGCGACGCCTGCCGTCTTAACCCCAGAAGTGGCCTCGCTTAGACGAGGGAGCTTGTGGGCATTTATCTGAAGGAAGTGAGAAATTAAGAAGATGCGTGGACCCCAGTGCTCACATCAGTGCTGCTCACAGCGGCCAAAGCACGGGAGCCGCCTGTCTGCAGGCGTGAACGGCGAGAAGGTGGGGCGTGCGGAGCGGAGCCCTGCTCAGCCGTGGAGAGGGGGCAAGGGCGCCGCGGGGACGGCACGGACAGGCCCGAGAGCACCACTCGAGCTGAGCTGCTCAGGGGATGCCGCACGACCTCACTCACGGGGAATCTGAAAGTTAAAAAGCTCATAAATACAGAGAGCACATTGGTCACGGCTACAGACGAGAGTCAGGCTGGGAGAAATGACAGAAAATGATCAGAAGGTTAAAAGTTTTAGCTTTTAAAAGTACATGGCATCCTCTTCATATATTGTTGGGATTAACTGGCTAAATTGGTTTTTAGAGCTCTTGCCTCTGTGGTCCTGAGGGATGCCGGCTTTTAGTTTTACTGTGACATTGTTGGTTTTTGTCCCAGGCAACACTGGCCTCGTGGAATTAATTGGGAAGTATTGCCTCCTTTTTAATTTTTTGAAAGAATTTCTATGGAAACCTGACAGTTTCTTCCTTACGTGTTTGGGAGATTTCACTATTGGCGTCATTTGGGCCTGAGGTTCCCTTTGTGGGAAAGTTTCTAAACTCAGATTCAGTTTCTAAAATAGCTTGTATTACCTGTCCTTCTAAAGCGATCCTCGGCCTGTTGTCTTTTAAGGAATTTGTCCATTCTGTCTGAGGGGCTTAATTTATTGGCATAAGATTGTTGATAGTATTTTCCTATTTGAAGTCTCTGTAGTGACCCCTCTTTAACTTCTGATGGGGTCCTCTGTGTCTTCTCTCTTTTTATCCTGGTCACTGAGGCCTGAAGCTCGTCAGTTGCATTGATTTTTTCAAACAGCCAGCTTTTTGTTCCAGTTATTTTCTGTTATTTTTCTGTTTCACTAATTTCCACTCTATTATTTTCTTTCTTCTCTTCATTTTTTCTTAATGTGAAGTGAGTGATCACTGATTTATGACTTTCCTTTTTTCCTAATATAGGCGTTTAAGGCTGTAAATAGGGTGGAGGACTCCCGAGTCCCCGGCGCCCACGTATGAGAGCTAGCAGGAGCTCCCCGAGCACATCCGCAGGGACAGTGTCGGCCACGTGTTTGTCCCCAACACCTCCTGAGGACCTGCTGTAGCCTGCCAGGGCCGCGCAGACTCGGGGAGGCCCTGGCTCCTTTCTGGGGTCTTGGTGGAGCCTGGAGGGTGGGGGACCGTGGGCCCCACGGGGTTGTGTGGGGTCAGAGGCAGGTCACAAGGGACGACCTGCGGGAATGGAGCCCCAGGTGGGCTACGGAACCTGACAGAGCTGAGACTTCGGCTGTGACCGGGGTGCCCACCCGTCCAGACCGCCAGGACAGCCCTGAGCGACGCCTGCCGTCTTAACCCCAGAAGTGGCCTCGCTTAGACGAGGGAGCTTGTGGGCATTTATCTGAAGGAAGTGAGAAATTAAGAAGATGCGTGGACCCCAGTGCTCACATCAGTGCTGCTCACAGCGGCCAAAGCACGGGAGCCGCCTGTCTGCAGGCGTGAACGGACGAGAAGGTGGGGCGTGCGGAGCGGAGCCCTGCTCAGCCGTGGAGAGGGGGCAAGGGCGCCGCGGGGACGGCACGGACAGGCCCGAGAGCACCACTCGAGCTGAGCTGCTCAGGGGATGCCGCACGACCTCACTCACGGGGAATCTGAAAGTTAAAAAGCTCATAAATACAGAGAGCACATTGGTCACGGCTACAGACGAGAGTCAGGCTGGGAGAAATGACAGAAAATGATCAGAAGGTTGAAAGTTTTAGCTTTTAAAAGTACATGGCATCCTCTTCATATATTGTTGGGATTAACTGGCTAAATTGGTTTTTAGAGCTCTTGCCTCTGTGGTCCTGAGGGATGCCGGCTTTTAGTTTTACTGTGACATTGTTGGTTTTTGTCCCAGGCAACACTGGCCTCGTGGAATTAATTGGGAAGTATTGCCTCCTTTTTAATTTTTTGAAAGAATTTCTATGGAAACCTGACAGTTTCTTCCTTACGTGTTTGGGAGATTTCACTATTGGCGTCATTTGGGCCTGAGGTTCCCTTTGTGGGAAAGTTTCTAAACTCAGATTCAGTTTCTAAAATAGCTTGTATTACCTGTCCTTCTAAAGCGATCCTCGGCCTGTTGTCTTTTAAGGAATTTGTCCATTCTGTCTGAGGGGCTTAATTTATTGGCATAAGATTGTTGATAGTATTTTCCTATTTGAAGTCTCTGTAGTGACCCCTCTTTAACTTCTGATGGGGTCCTCTGTGTCTTCTCTCTTTTTATCCTGGTCACTGAGGCCTGAAGCTCGTCAGTTGCATTGATTTTTTCAAACAGCCAGCTTTTTGTTCCAGTTATTTTCTGTTATTTTTCTGTTTCACTAATTTCCACTCTATTATTTTCTTTCTTCTCTTCATTTTTTCTTAATGTGAAGTGAGTGATCACTGATTTATGACTTTCCTTTTTTCCTAATATAGGCGTTTAAGGCTGTAAAAGTTTCTCCTAAGTACTCCTTTGGCAATAGCCCGTGCATTTTGAATTTTTTCCCATTTTTGTTCAGTTCAAAAGACTTGCTAAATTCCCTTTTGATTCATTCTTTGATCCATGGGTTATTTAGAAGTGTTATTTAGTTTCCAGATATTTGGAAATTTTCTAACGATATATATTATTAATTTTTAACTTAATCCCATTGGGGTAAGAATGCATACACATACTTTGTACAACTTGAATCCTTTAAAACTTATTGAGACAGCTTGTACAACCCAGAATAGGGTCCACTTGGGGAAATAGTCTGTTCAGGCTGGAAAAGAATGCGTGTTTTGCTTTTAATTTGGCCTGTTCTAAAAATGTCAATTAGGTCAGCCTAGCTGGTAGCGTTGTTCGAGTCCTCTGCACCTTTGATGATTCTCCATCCTCTTGTTCTGTAAATTATTGGGAGAGGCCCATTTAGGCCGCCGGCTGTGACCGTGGGCTCCTGCGTGCTGTCGGAATGCGAGGCCAGGCCGCGGCTCCGTTTCCGGGCACAAGTCCAAGGTCGTGCTCTCCAGGTGCACTGACCTCTTTCTCATCACAAGGTGACCTTCAAGTGTCCTTGTCTACTGACTCTAACAGTGTGTATTTTGGGGGCAGTTTCAGTTTGCTTTTCTCATCACAGGTCCTGTTTTCTTGTATCTCATAATCTTTTCTGAATGCCAGACATTGCAAAGGTTTTTATTCCTTAACTCATTACCGAGCTTTGCTCCGAAGTGCAGCTAAGTTTCTCATCCCTTCAGGTCCTGCTTTTAGGGTTTGTGGAGCAGGACTGAGCCAGTGTCTGGCCTGTGGGCTGTGGCCCCACCGGGGCGGGTCCCAGGAGCGCCCTGCCCAGCGCCTGCTGGTCTGCAGTCTGTCTCCCTGGCTCTGGCCTGGCTGGTGGGCCAGGTCCCAGCCCTGGGTGAACACAAGCCTGTGGTCCTGCGCGGGGGCCCCTCTCCTGGGTGAATACAGGCCTGTGGTCCCGCGCGGGGGTCCCTCCCTGCCCTCCGGCCCTTAGTCCCCATGCAGGTGGTAGCCAGGACTCAGGTGCAGATCCGTGTGCCCCCCTCTCTGAAAACGTCCCCACCCAGGAGCCCTGCCTGGCCTCCGTAAGCTCCAGCGGCATCCCCTCAGCCCGGGTGCAGCCGAGGGTCCCCTCTGGGCGGTGCACTCCTGGCTCCCTGGCCTGGCTCTCAGCAACCCCTGTCCTTCGTGACCATGACTGTGTCTCACCCACACGGTCTTGAAAATCACCGTTTCATTTCTATGCTGCTTTATGTAGGGGGTCCTGTGGTCCTGTGTACCCCACTTTTGGGGAACAGAAGTTCTCACCCAGAAACTAGTGGAGACCCCCTTGCTTACTAGGTCTGCTCTTTCTCTGCCCCCTGACCCTGCGTCTCTTCCTCCTCCACCGTCAGCTGCTTTCCCACTGGCTCCCTCCTCTGAGTCTTCTCTCTCCCATACAGAGACTTAACCACTCGTCAGGTTCTGATCGTTCAAGCGGAGCGTGTTATCCAGGGACTCAGCCCGAGCACCCCCGACCCCGCGCGCAGCACGAGGCGTCCTCCTCTGCTCCCCGTCCCCCAGACCGTCCCGTCTGCCCCTAGACCAACCTCCCCCCGCACCAGGTCAGGCCCTGCCTCTGCTGCCACCCTCCTCCAGAGCCCGTGTGGCCCACGCTGCCCTCTCCCGCCCACCGGCCTGAGGACCGCGGGGCACAGGACATCTCCCACTTAGTCCAATGAGTCCCACACGAATAAACTCCGCCACTCACCTAGCTGCTTGCTGCTGCCTCCTGCATCACTCTAAGACCCGGCAGTATGTGAGCCTGGTCAGATGGCTGGGCTCCATCCAGGAGAAGCCGGGCCCGTGGGCACCCCCAGCCCCTCCCACTGGGCTCACAGGGTCCGTGGGGACTGACTCCAGCGTGCACGCCTCAGCTGATCTGCCTGGACAAGCCTCAGCGACCACGCCTTGAAACCTCTCGTGTATTTCCCCTGGAAGCATTCCAGGAGCACTGGGACTCACGGGTCTGGGATTTTGTTCCAAATGGGTTTCTGGGGCAAATCTGCAGCTCCCGTTGGCTTGGGCTTGAGCTGCTCCGAGCAGTTCCCTTTCCCGCGCGCCGGCCGTCCCGTTATGCCGCGGTCTTCCTGACTCCCCTGCAAAGACTGGAGCGGGAGAGAGTGTCCTTCCAGGGCGGAGGGGAGACCATGCTGGGCGCCTTCACCCCCTCTGGCCATGAGCATTTGCTCGTCTCCATTTTCCAGCCCCACACCAAGGGCTAACTTGACAGCTCTTATTATAATAGACTTTACGTCCAACAGTGAAGCGTTACTGCAGCGTCTGCCCATCTTACAGATTCACGCATAAACACAGGTTAAAATCCTTAGAGGCTCATAACGCAATACGAAACCCACACCGCATTTTCTCCATACAGTCATAACAGCTGCAGTTCTCTGGAAAACATTAAGAACTTGGACTCTAGGGTGCAGGGCGTCTGGGCTGCGTGAGCACAATCAGGTAGGTATCCGCCCCAGCTGTGCAGGGGACCGCTCTCAACATCCCCAGGAGGCAGCCTGGGGGAACTGGAGCGGAGCTGTGAGGAGGGGTGGGGGCAGGGGCGGCCGCCAGGCCAGGGCAGGGGAGGCGTTCTACTTCTGTTCAGGGAACAAGCCGCCACGTCACAGTCCCATACGGTTGTTTATCATCAACGGGAGATCTCCAGCCAGACTGGAAGGAATTGAGACAGCACCCCCAAATAATTCTAGCCCCCTCTGGATTGTCATCTGGTCTCAGGAAACCCCTGAGAACCAGCTGATTCTACTACAAACTGGAAATTTTTCCCAGGTCCAAACTCAGCAGGTTTGTTTTGAGATTGCATTTGGTGGTGTGCACCACGTCTGTAACGGACCGACCGACCGCTCGGCCACTTCCCTACAGGGTCCTCGCCTCGTCCTCCCGGGGGCTTGCAGCCAGCGCCCAGGTGCCACGGCCACGGCCCGCGGCACGCCCGGCTTTTAAGGCAGTCTTTTCGATGGTCACAGCCTTCTCATGTGAAACTACTAGCCGGTCGTCAACACTGACGATGCAGACTTAGAAGGCTGAACTCGTGGCTCCTCAACTCTGCGGTGGTGTGAAAGGGATCGAGCAGAAACCATACTCACCTTTGGAACCTGGATCTTTTGGGGGCTAGCAGTCCACGGCCCAGTCCTCTTTCTCTGGGGGCCCACAGGGCCACAGCCTGTCAACAACAGACACTCAGAACCACTCTGGACCCAGACAACCATCTGCATTCCACGTACAGTGAGAATTAAATTCACACGTGAGCTACTCAGCGTGTTATCCTAAGACAGGCTTTGTGGCCACGGCTTCACTCACCTGCGGGGGGCGTGAGCGTCCGGGCCCGTGGGAGGTGGCCCCGGCTGTGGCGAGGCTGTGGCGCTGGGCAGCTCAGGGGTGTCAGGCACGTTTCCAGCCCACAGTGCCTTCAGCTTCCAGGGGGATGCTGTTGGGATGTCCTCCCCCGGCACTGAATGGGGGGTCTGTATCCAGCCCCTGCCATCCCTCTGAGACGTCATTCAGCCCAGTCTGTTCCTAAGTGGCCCACACACACACGGACGTCAAGGTCACAGAGCCGCTGCCCCAGGAGGACACGGCAGGGGAGTCCTGAGGAGGTCCGCGCCCACGCCCACGCCGCGGAAGGGGCAGAGCTCAGCCAGGAGCACAAGAGCTGCGTGCTAACTCACCAGGCAGCACCTTCAGAGGCTGGTCAGTAAGGGGCGGTGGGGCCGTGTGGGTGGTCCACGCCAGGGACGTGAGTGCAAAGCCGGCCCCATCATGGAGCCCCGACACGCCTGCAAGGATCAGACCTCGGCTGACACGCGCGCCTCCCCGGGGGCTCCATGTGCAGGAGGCGGGACCTGGGCAGGACCCACAGGCAGACCCTTCCCTGGGAGAGGTCAAAACATCGGGGTCTGCGCTGACACCACGGCAGAGTTAGGGCCGCCCCCCCAGCAAGGCCATCAAGTGACGGGGCACGAGGCTGTTTCTCACTCACTCTATTCCGAGGGAGACTGACCCTTGAAGGATCATTTCAGGGAATCGTGAGGGTGTCTGCACTTGGGTCACAGAGCTCTCGTCTCCACGTGGGGCGGCTGAGGGTCACGCGTCATCGTGGTTACCCGGTGCAGCCAGGTGAGTCCTGGAGCCTGAAGCTTCGCCCAGGACCTGAGGCGCCTCCCAAGGTGACATCTGCTGGGAGGAAATCCCTCACAGGCTCCCAGGGAGGAGAACCTGGGGGACAGAGACTTGTTAGTCGGTCTCCCTGCCCCTCCGCCTTCTCTTCCTCCCTCTTTCAGCGTGTTTCTCTCACATGCAGGCGGCGTGGGGAGATCGTAAACGTGAGAAAGGCAACCAGAGGCGGTGAAGGCGTCGCTGCCAGAGCAACGAGCCTAGCGGACACCCGAGGCGAGGAGACGGCGGCGCCCTCTGGGGGCCCCCAGCTGGCCCACGTTCCTGAGCGGACAGTGCTATTACCTGCCTCTCGAGTGCAGACGGGTGTGGCTGCCGCCTCAGTGGGCTGTGCTGCGACAGGCAAGACGCGTGGGATAGAAGCTCGTTCACAGAAGCCTGGACGCCTGCGCCCAGTTCGGCAAGCGTTCCATGTTCTGTAAATGTGCGTGGATGCTCAGCACCGTTGGAGCAGTGCCGTCGGCGTAGAGGAGGGCTAGGGAGCCCGGCTGGAGCTGGTGGGTGGCGGTGGCCGCCGAGGGGTAGGTGACAGGATGCTGCACTGTTCCTTTTATCCGGACCGCGACCAGCTCCATCCTCAGCCGCAGTGCCTGGGCACGGGGGCTCAGCTCCAGATAATTTTGTCAACAGTTGGACTCCTTTAGATTTTGTCTGTAAGAAAAATTCATAGTTTTCCAATTCAGGGACAAGACTTTAATGCACTGAGGAAGCTCACGACTGATTATCAAGCGGTGATCAGGCTCAGGGAGTCAGGACATTGCATTTGTCTCGGGGGAACCCAGACCCTCAAAGAACGTGAGTTAAAGAGCCTTACCGGACCCGTGCCTCCTCGAGCAGCCTGTGTTCCAGCCCAGCTGTTAGCAGAGCTCTGGACGCCCGTGAGCACGTGCCTTCACCAGATCCCGGGAGAGAGAGACCACGGGCGGGGATCGTGTGTGCACGGACGCGGGTGTGTGTTAAACTTCGACCATGGGAAAGAAAAAGCAACAGAAAGGAAGGATGTGTGCCGGGGAGAGACGTGTGTGAGTGACTGGTGTGGGTCTGTGCACAGCTGTGCACGTATGCTTGTGTGAACACGGCTTGTGAGGGCACGTGGGAGAGCAGAGGGTGAGCACACGGGCCCCCCTCGGCCTCTTCTTCACGGACCGGGAGATGAAGCCCCCTCGCCAGACACCACGTGTGCAGTGTTTCACAGCAGGATCCAGGCACGCGAAGAGGAACTCATCTGAAACAGTTTTTGAGGATTTCACACAACTGCATCAAACATCAACAGGTAAAATTTAACTAACATTATGCTCCCACTCTATACTATCCATGAAAATCCATTTCTGATACATAAAATCTTAAGGGCAAAATGCAGAAATAAGACTGGAGAATATCTTATGATTTAGGATTATGATACCATTTCTTAAGACAGAAAACTCCAAAGACGAATAAAGTTGGCAATAATAAAATTTCCTGCATCAAAGAAAAAGTATAAATGTTCTGAAAAGATGACACAGTCAATGGAAACATTTGCAATGCACATATTCAAACAGAAAATGAGACGGGCTCATACATTCTTAAAATCTGTTTTCTTCCTAATTAGTTGAAGAAAGGCAAATGAAACTCAAAATGAGATATCATTTCACTCAGTCGACTGACAAAAAAGACCACCCAAAGGTAATGGGAACTTTCACCCATTGAGCCCGTGAGTGGAACTTGGGGCTGTCACCTGACGACCTGTGGAACGGGGTGATGGCCCCTCAGTACGGCCAGAGATGACCCCCCAAAAGCTGTGGCTTACGTCACGACAGAACGGGCTTCACCAGAGGGTGGACTGCAGGCTGAGAGTCAGCTGGTGTTAAATGGGGAGACGACCAACCCTGGATTCCCCAGGTGGGTCCCGAGGAGCAGGGAGAAAGTCAGTGAGCAGTGATGGGGAACCCAGCCCTGGCTGTCTCGAGTGTGAAGACGGAGGAAAGGTTCATGCATCCGGGGATGCAGGCGCTTCCAGAAGCTGAAAACGGCAAGAAAACGCGCTCTCCTCCAGAGCCTCCAGAAGCCGTGCGTTCCTGCCCACACCTTGACCTCAGCCAGTAGGATGCCTCTCAAACTCCTGACCTCCAGGGCGGTGAGGGAATGCGTGCGTGGCATTTTAAGCCACTTCTGTGGCGAGCTGTTAAGCAACAGGACGCAGACACCTGAAGTTGAAGGGAACAGTGCGAAACGCGCAGTTGCACTCTCAGAAAAATGACTGAGAAGTCCCCGCAGACACGCCAGCCCAGCCCGGAGCACGAGCGCTGGCAGCTTCCCTGGGGTCTAACCACGCGCAATGAAGGGCACAGGTTTAAGCAGAGCTTGCCCTGGACTCGCCAAGCACGTCGGACGGCGTTCAGACGCAGAGCCCCAGGGTCCCCGCACCCCTGCTCGGCCCTGTTCCCGGCCCCCCGAGCCCTCTGGCCCGTCCGCCTGCACTGAGTGGGACTGCACTCCGCAGCATTCCACGTGGATGGAGCGCACGGTGCGCACTCATTTCGCCCCAGCCCGCCTCCTCCGCTCCACTATCTGAGGCCATCCCTGCGGCCTCCCCCGTCCGGGGCCCGTTCCTTTCTACCGCTGAGCAGGCTGCTTCTGTGTGGTGTCCTCTATTTCTGACCACCCACTGGGGTCACTGCTTTTTTCTTACGTGTATGTTAGTCTCTCAGTCGTGTCCGACTCTGAGACCCCGTGGACTGTAGTGCACCAGGCTCCTCTGTCCGTGGGATTCTCCAGATGAGAACACTGGACTGTGTTGCCATTTCCTTCTCCAGACCATCTTCCTGACGCAGAGATGGAACCCAGGTGTCCTGCGTTGCAGGCAGATTCTTTACCATCTGAGCTATAGGGAAGTCCCTTTTCCTCATACAATTTACTTGTTCTTGCTGTGCTGGTCTTTGTTGCTGCTGGGGCTCCTCTCCGGTACTGCTGAGTGGGGGTGCTCTCTAGTTGTGACGCACCGCCTTCTCGTTGCAGTGCCTCCCGTCGCCGCGATGCACAGGCTCTGGGCAGGTGGACTCAGTAGTTGCGACTCCGGGCTCCCGGGCACGGGCCCAGCGGCTGCGGCTCTGGGCTTAGTTGCTCCGTGGCACGCGGCATCTTCCCAGATCAGGGATCAAACCCGAGTCCCCGGCACTGGCAGGCAGACTCTACCCCTGAGCCGGAGGGAAGCCCTGAGCGCTGTTCCTAACCTTGTGTCGTGGTATATACTGTGGTTTAACTTGTACTCCCCCGTGACTTCTGTCCTTGAGCACTTTTTCAGGTAGGCATTTACCATCTGTATATAGTCTTGGTGATGTCTGGTTAAATCTACCATCCATTTCTGTGAGATTCGGTTTTTTTATCATTGACTTGAGAGGAATCTTTGTACCTTAGGATTTCAGGTTTTGTATGAGATGGCTGATTTGTAAGTTTTTTGGCCCAGTCTGTGGGACATACTCATACTGCTAATAGTATTTTTCAAAGGCTGGAAGGTTTGTTTTTGATGAATTTTTATGACTTTTTTTTTGTAGATCATGCCTGTGGTTTTAGGTCTAAGAAATGTTCGCCAAACCCAGGTGTGACTATTTTCTCCTCTATCGGGAAAACTTGAAAGTGTTACGGTTCCATTCAGACCTTCCACTTAGGTCCCGGGCCCATTTCGAGGTGATGTTTCCATCAGGCGTGAGGTACAGGTAGACATTCATTTGAGCAACATTGCTGGGTATCAGTTGTGCCTTCAGCATTTGTTGAGAAGGCTGTTTTCCGTCTGCTGCATTATCTGTGCGCCTCTAGGGAAACCAGCTACTGTCTTGCAGGGTCTTTCCCTCCCCGTTTGGTCTCTTTGTCGCTCTTCATGCCAGGGCTTTATGCTGCTCCCTTGACCCATTTGTATATGTTTATACTGGGATCACATTGCCTCAGTTACTGTAACATTACAGTGTTTCAGAATCAGGTAATCTTACCTTCTGGTTTTGTTCTTTTTTAAACTGTCTGGTTATTGATCGGTCTTTCTTCCCGTGTGTCATATTCTTCAATTTCACTGCACGCAGTTGCTTTTTTTAACTGGACGCTGCATGTCAGTTACCTTGCTGGGTGCCAAGGGCCTGTGTTTTCCCAGTCCTCGAGTTTTGTTCTGAGCTGCAGACAAGACACCTGGGAACCGTCTGCCCCTTGCGTTTTGCCTTAGGGTCCTTTTGCTCACAGGACAGTCTCACGTGGTCTCGGATTGCTCAGCCCTCTTCTTAAGGAGGCAAGACCTCTGAGTCCAACGCCGTGATTTGCGAGAATGTCGGGTCTGCTGCTGACGACACGACCCTGCCTGGGCATCGGTCGTGGTTCCCTCCAGCCCTTCCAGGAAGTTCTTCACCAGTGTCTGCCTCTGGCAAGTGCCTGGAGACCCCTGTAAATCCCCAGGCTTCTCTCTGCCCATCTCTCCTCTCATCTCGTACAGCATCGTGTCTGGTGAAATTCAGACGCAGTGGTCTCTTCAGATCTTTGCTCCACTTCCTCGACTCGGGGGGCTGCCGGCTTCCACGTGACCTCCTGCCCCTCAGTCCATCTCCCCAGCCTGCAGTCTCTCAGGCACGTATCTGGGGCTGTCTTGGAATCCAGCTCAGCTCTGAGCAGAAACCGCACTTTGTTGCCTGGGGCCCAGCTTCTTGAAAAGCATCTTTCCATAGATGGTTTCTGCTTTGTGTTCTCTGTTTATTTTTAAGCATGAAAGTAAATCTGGTGTCTCTTCCATCTTGATTGAGTACAGGTTTTAATATGCAAAAACTCTGGAAAAAACCTAAATGCCTATCAGCGGCGGAAAGCACAGCACCAGTAACAACCGCTGGGGCCTCCCACACGGTGCTGGAGACACAGAGACGCAGGCTCGACCCCCTGGGTCGGGAAGGTCCCTTAGGAAAGGGCATGGCGACCCACTCCAGTATTCTTGCCTTGAGAATCCCACGGGCTGAGGAGTCTGGCGGGCTGCAGTCCATAGAGTCGGCAGAGTCAGACACGACTGGAGGGACTTAGTGCGGAGACATGCAGCAACCAGTGGAAATAACTTCTGTGCTTCAACGTGCCTGAATCTTGAAAGACAGTGTTGCACAAGCATCGATCACAGAAAGATAAGCATAGAGCTGCTCCACTTACTGCTCAGAGTGGACAAAATGAGGAAATGTCCTGCTAGGCATTTGCTGACGGGGGTGCCATAAAGAAGAAAGAAGAGAACGGTGAACGCACAGTTCAGAAGGGAGTCCCCTCCAGGCGGGAGCGAGTGTGAGAGTAAGAGGGACACAGGAAATGTGGTCCAGGGAACCAGCACCTGCAGCTGGGTGGCCCCGGCCTCGGTAGGAACTCTGTGACTTCGGTCATTTATTTAGTCTCCCAGTCACGTCCGACTCTGCGACCCATGGGCTGCAGCACATCAGGGCTCCCTGTCCTTCACCATCACCTGGAGCTCGCTCCGACTCAGGTCCATTGCGTCGGTGATGCTCTCCAGCCATCTCATCCTCTGTCGTCCCCTTCTCGACTCGCCTTCGGTCTTTCCCAGCATCAGGGACTTTTCCAGTGAGTCAGCTCTCCCCATCAGGTGGGCAAAGGATTGGAACTTCAGCTTCAGTATCAGTCCTTCCAGTGAATATTCAGGACTGATGTCCTTTAGGATGAACTGGTTGGATCTCCTTGCAGTCCAAGGGACTCTCAAGAGTCTTCTCCAACACCACAGTTCAAAAGCATCAATTCTCGATGCTCAGCTTTCTTTATGGTTCAACTCTCACATCCATACATGAGTGCTGGGAAAACCACAGCCTTAAGGTCTTACTGTCTACATAAAACCTGTTTCTGCTCTGGACATATGTGAATGCAGGCTTCCCTGGTGGCTCAAAGGCAAAGAATCCGCCTGCAAGCACAGGAGACATGGGTTTGATCCCTGCTTTGGGAAATTCCCTGGAGAAGGAAGTGACAGCCCACTCCAGTATTCTTGTCTGAGAAATCCCAAAGACAGAAGAGCCTGGCGGGCTATAGTCCATGAGGTCACTAAGAGTCAGACATAACTTAGCAATTAAGCAACAAGGTAAAACATATCCTATGTTTTACAGTTTACAATATTGCTTTAAAATTTAAAGAACTGTTCTCATTAAAGTGAAACTTTGTTCATAGTGTAAGAAAACAAAGCTCATTTATTTGCTACTTATAACGGAAATGCCTAAAACAAAATATAAGCATTTTTAATTACCAAGATTAATAGGAAAATAAATAAAGATTAAAGAGATATACACAAACACAGTATTATGGGAGACACTAACCCACATATTTCTGTATTTGGTACAACAAATAGATGTCAGATTGTAGAAGTTCTAACAATATAAATAAGAAACAAATCATTTTAATTGTACTGAAAAGATTTCAAAAAATAAATAACAATATGTTATATATATAAATAAAACACAGTTCAAGAACATGCAAAATCAGAAATTATATGGAAAGTGTTCTCTGATGATGTCAAAATAATAATAAGGGACATTTGCAAACAAAACTTTAACTAAAAATGACATATATCCTGCAATTGAAGAAACAAAGGATGCTTTTCTCTTCAACAGAGATCTTAATGTTTTTATTTAGGTTAAGACCTATGAACTTAAGGGTATTTTATATGTGTTTGTCATTCATGAATGCTTATTTGAATTACTGGCAGCAGAGGATGAGATGGTAAGATGGCATCACCGACTCAATGGACGTGAATTTGAGCAAACTCTGGGAGGTGGTGAAGGACAGGGAAGCCTGGCATGCTGCAGTCCATGGGGTCGCAGAGAGCAGGACACGACTGAACCACTGAACAACAGGTTTTCCCCACTCTTTGTTAGTTGCGTTTGTGTTGTTTTTGATTTGAAGTGTGGATATTTGAGACAGGGAGAGAGGGGGCTGTTAATCCAGGGAAGCCTTAAGGGTCTAACAGCTCGGCTCTGTTTGACATTAGCTGATCCTGCCGAGGACCCATCACCCCTGCAGGGCAGTGGTTAGGGCTCTGGGCTGCTCCCCCCACCCCCGTCCCAGGGCCCCCTCTGCTTTTGGGGGGAGGGGCACTGGGGAGGATGCAGAGGGAGGAGGGAGCAGGTACGGGCTGACCAGGCAGCAAGCGAGAGTGATCGCGGGAGGTCCTTGTTGGGGTCCCCTCCCTTCGTCTTTCTCAGCCTCAGACACTGATGCAAGGGAGGCACCCCTGACCTTCCTCGAGCAGGAGGGCAGCGTGCCCATGAGAAACTCATGCCCTTTGGGGAGAACTCCCAGAAAAATGAGGCCCTGACCCCTGCCGACAGGAAGGCCAAGGGCATGTAAGATGAGATGGGAGGAGAGGGGAGCTCAGTGGAGAGCAGCCAGCAGAGACGGCACCACGAAAGGTCAATTCAAGACGCGACACAGCCAAGGAGAAGGGGTCCGGTGGGCACAGCTGGGACCACGAGCTGAAGACCGCAGGGGGGACCTTTCCAGAACTGGACAGCCCCGGGGACCGAGTGGGCACCGCGGGCAGAGAGAGGCCGCTGGGCTGCCTAGCGAGGAGCTGCTCAGCCGGCAGCACGGGACCCGGCAGAGGCCTCTGCCTGCAGCGCAGGGCGGCCGAGAAGAGAGGCTGCAGTCCACACGCTGCTCACCCAGTCACGCTACTGATGTGTGAGCAAAAAGAGATAAGTAAGTGGACTCTGGATTTTTGTTGAAATGCAGTTGACTTACCATGTTGTGTTAGTTTCAGGCAGACAGCAGTGTTTCAAATATGAATACATATATACATATTTATGTTCTTTTAACCATTTTTCCTTATAAATTGTTATAAAATATTGAATATAGTTCCTCGTGCTATACAGTATGTCCTTGTACAAAGAAGTAAACGCTTAAATTCCTCAAATAAGATCAGCAAGCCCGGGGAATTCACACGCCGTATGAGGAATAGGTTGACCTAATATCTAGGTGCTATTTTTGTCTTAACATATGAAAAATAAATTAAGCCAAAGAAAGGGAGAAGAGAAAGAACATGCAGGACAACTCAGCACAGAACACGACGTGTCCAAACTGGTGTCTTCTTAGAGGGACAAGATAGAAACTGACAAGGCAGAAGTCAGCAGCAGCAAGGAAGCAAGAGCGTGACTCAGATGCTGCCACTCGTAGGACAGAGCAGAATGCGCGACCACAGAGAGAAGGCAAGAGAGAAACGGAGGTGGAGCAAGCGAATGGGCCGGGAATGCATGAAAATGATAAATGGAAAACAGGAATCAGAACGGCAGATGTTCAGTCGTGTCCCGCCCTGTGAGGCCCCAGGGACTGTAGCCCGCCAGGCTCCTCTGTCCGTGGGACTCTCCAGGCTGCCGTTTCCCCCGAGGGGTCTTCCAGAGCCAGGGACTGAACCTGCGCCCCTGAGGCCTCCTGCACATGCAGGCAGGCTCTTCACTGGGCTTCCCTCACAGCTCAGTTGGCAAGAACCCGCCTGCAATGCAGGAGATCCCAGTTCGATTCCTGGGTCAGGAAGATCCTCTGGAGAAGGGACAGGCTACCCGCTCCAGTATTCTTGGGCTTCCCTTGGGCTCAGTTGGCAAAGAACCCGCCTGCAATGCAGGAGATCCCAGTTCGATTTCTGGGTTTCAAAGATCCCCTGGAAAAGGAAAAGGCTCCCCACTCCAGTGTTCTGGCCTGGAGAAGTCCATGGGCTGTGTAGTCCGTGGACTCACAAAGAGTCTGACACTACGGAGCGACTTTCACTTTCTTTTCACTTTACGACTGACACCACCTGGGAAGCTTAACACATAAATATGGGAAACAGAAATCCAAATGGCATAAGCCCTAACATAAAAACCCTTTAAAATAAAGGATTTACACTTGCTAGTTAGAGATGAAACAGCTGAGGTGAATGAAAGATAATAAGATGCAGCAACACAGCATCCACACTGACTCAGGTGCAGGACGGTGGGTGCTGAGAAGACGGGTGAGGTGTACGACCTGAACAGGGGCCCAGGAAAGGACGGCTGCTCGTCGTAACTCCAGGCGGAAGAAACTGCAACTGAAACGTGCCCGAATATCAAAGCGGGTTCTAGGGCAATTCCACCCCAAACACATATGCACCTGATTATACAGCTTAGATATTTATCAGTAAAAACGGAGGTAAAAAAAACCTGCTGGATGAGATGTCTAAGTAAGATAGTATGACTGGCGATTTTAACTCCTCTGAAAAGCCTTTGGGTCCAGCAGCCAAACACACAGAGAAAAGAGAGACTCACAGAGAAAGGAGGAAAGAGAAGTAAAGCTTGAATCGACAAGTTCAAGACACATGGAATAGTTATAAGCCTAGACATATAAAGTCTCAATAATTCCCAAAGTTTTAATGTTATACAAAAAATCCATCCCAACGTCCCCCAGGAACGGGGGAGCCTGGTGGGCTGCCATCTGTGGGGTCGCACAGGGTTGGACACGACTGAAGCGGCTCAGCAGCAGCAGAGCCACACACACACACGCTATACTATGCTATTCCAGGCTAATTTATACTATGTTACATCATGACATCCTGTGTTATGCTACACTGCATCTTTGTTCACATATAATTTCTAGAGGATAGATGATAGTGTTGTAAAGGATGCACGTGCCGAAGATTTTCAGGGTTTTCTCCCCAAAGGAAAACTGTGATCCTAACTCTCTGCAGGTGCCCTTTTTCATCACCCAGGTTACCTACAGTGAGTATGCTAGTTTACATAAATATGTGCCTGGCTTTCCACCACAGAGGTTTTCAGTGAAACCTTAACATAAGACACGGCTCAGGCGTTGACTGTGGGGTTAACTCAGGATGCGCGGCCACGGGGGGACAGCGGCCATCCTCTGGTCCCTAGGATCATGCCCCTGGGTGCATCTTCCGGGGCTCACAGAGCAGACAGGCATACCCTCCTTAGCACAGCCTCCTCTAGACTCTGGAAGGCACTTAGGTGGCTCTGCTTGGTGTTTTCTGACTCAGTGAGGAAAATCGTAGGTAAGCAGCTCCCATTAGCAGCTGTCATGGTTAATTAATCTTCAACTACCAGGCGAAACCAGTGAAAGATGGCCTCCACCAGGAGGCTCGCGTGCAGCACGCATCAACTCGCTCATCTCCGTGACCACGCACACCGTAAACCAAGTGCTCGTGCCCAGAACAGACCATCAAACTGTCCACAAAGGCAGGGCAGTCGTAACAGGGTTCATGTGTGTGGATCGGGAAGGGGGGATCCGCGGGGCCTGTGAGAAGGTCCCACCTTAAGCACCCAACCACCCCGCCGTACAGCGCCAGGCCGGGGCTGAGGCTCCGGAGGTGGACCCCGTGCAGACAGTCAGCCTAAGGCCCTCGTGAGCTTGTGGACAGAGGAAGAGTGTCAAGGCCACTGTGATTACCTCCCAACCAGCCCCCCAACCTCCACTACGGATCCTGACCTTTCCCCCCGGTCCCTGGTTCCCCCTTCCCAGGGAGCCTGCATGTCCAGCCCTTCTTTGTCCCTCCACACCCTGCGGCACTGCGGCTCCTCACAAAATGCCAGGATTGCAAGCCACCCACTGGGAGGTAACCTCCAAACCTTCAGACTCCCGTCTCCCTAGAGGGGCATACGAGGCCTGGGGGAGCGTGGACCACCTCTCCATCCGTTCATGCTGAGGCAGGTGTCCTGGTCTGAAGCTCGGGGAGCACGGGGATGAGAGACCTGCAGCTGCTATAACAAGTCACCCCTGACTTAGTGGCCTAAACAGCTTCTCTCATTGTCCACCCTGCGGGTCACAGGTCATGGGAGCAGCCTTGGGGTGGGGAACAGCGTTGGCCCTCACGCCAGAATTTCAGTGGAAGAGGCGAACCAGCATGTCAAGGGCAGAGGTGGAGGGAGATTTTGTTTTTCTATGAAATTATTCCCGTAATTTTATGAAGTGATAGCCATGCCCTGCTCCGGGGACCTTCCTGACCCAAGCGTCAAAGCCGGGTCTCCGGCATTTCAGAGTCTCCCTGTCGGAGCGTCCAGGGGAGCCGGAGCGCCAGCGAGCGCGCCGTGGCGTCACACAGTCCTGGCTGCTCCGAGCCCGTGCGCGAAGCGCCACACACAGCGGGGCTCCTTGCACTGCTTCCCAGGAAACCATGGCGCTGGGGAACTCCTAAGGATAGTTTCAAAAAATCATGTTTCATCCAAGTGCTGAGTAAGTGGTCGAAGCCGGATGAAGATGTGGATGAAAATGATCGGTACACTCCTGGCAGTGAGACTGGTGGCCCCAGAGCCGCTCCCACCCGCCCCGGACCCTGAGTGTCACGCGGCAGCGGGAAGGGGGCTGCCGACGCCCCCCTGCAGACCCTAAGGCCAGGGGATGTCCTGCGCCATCTCCAGAGCCGCGGTCACAGGATGTCCTCCTGGGCCATCTTCAGAGCCGCAGTCTCCGCGGGAGCTGACTGAGGCCTCGGGCAATGAGTGGTGGGTGGTGCCAGCCTACATTTTCCTTCTGGATGTGTGGGGGCATTGGAGTAGGGGGTGCGGGAGGGGCACTGGCCTGAGGGAGGCCTGAGCTGAGCTTGATCACAGGCTGAAGAAACAGGTCCAGTGGACGTCAGCGTGGAAGCTTCTGGAAAGAGTAGTAAAGGTGGGTGTCCAAGACCCAGAAGGAAGCTAGGAGGCCAGGTGAGGAGAAGACCATATGGGTGGGGGGTGTTGGGGAAGTCACAAACCCTGGCGGCTCCACCAGAAAGCGCAGGGGTCGAGCTGCACTGCCGGCCCTGTGTCCCCGGGCCAACGACCGCGGCAGCCGACACACTTTCCCAGCCTCCATCTCTGAATGCACTGGAGCCCACCCATCCCTCCCACCCCTGCCCTGCGGCGACAGATAATTGGTTGAATAATGTGCTTTGACTTTATATTCATGAGCCCTGGGGTTTTATGCCTTTGATCAAAACACTCAGGGATATTTCAGGTGGATTGGTTTCAACAGAAGCATCGCCCGCCCAGTGAGCCAGGGTGCCCATCTGCTTTGGCGAGGACCTGCCATCTGCAGCCCTGGAGCTCCTCTGCTGGACAAGGAACTGCAGGTGCCAGGCAGGCGGCTCTGCCCTGGGAGCTGGCCCACCTGTCCGCCCAGGGAGGGTGGTGTTTAGGGGTAATTGAGTGTGACACGCCCTGCATCCACTCGGGCACAGACGGGCAGTGGAGACTGGATGGGCTCGAGTCATCTGTCAAGGATACAGCCAGAGCCCATTCCCGAATCACAAATTCAAAGGAACCATAATAACAGCTTGAACGTGGCTGAACCCCCACATGGGAACTCAGGCTCTGTGGTGTGTATTTTGTTGTTGTGATGAGATACACAGAGCGTGAAACCTGGCATCAAGATACCTGGTGCATTCGCGGGGCTGTGTAAACAGAGCTGGACCTGATGTCACTGCAAAGGGAACTCTGTCTGTGCGGGCCATCACTCCCCACTCCCACTGCCCCCCACGAAGCTCCCAAGGTGCCTTCTGTCCTTGGAGCTGACCTGTCCTGGACGTTCCACGCACATGGACGCACACAACACGTGTTCACTGTGACTCTGCACAGAGCTGGGTGCTCTCTGGGTTCAGCCCTGCTCCAGCCTGTGTCCGGGCCTTCTTCCTGGCTGTGGCTGAACAGTGCTCTGTCAAGTTCAAAGACTTGCTCACGAGAGCACACAACAGCATTGGCCATGGCAGTCAAAGGGTGGAAACAGCCCGGGTGTCCTTCAGCAGGGGGAGGGTCAGCAACAGGGGCCAGAGCAGGGCGGGGCCAGAGCAGGGCGGGGCCAGAGCAGGGCGGGGCC
>SJYC01083944.1:0-30108 GCA_006408675.1 Madoqua kirkii | reverse complement strand
GTCTCCTGGGCACCCAGGGAAGTCCATGGGCAGGAGCAGGACCGGCATCGAACCCACGATGGGTAGGAGTGTGGCCACAGCTGCCCCCGCGGGCAGCCTGACTTCCAGAAAGGAGACAGGGCGGGCCCCTGTCCCCTGCTCCAGCTCCAGCATGGCTGCGGGGAGATGATGGACCCCAGGGATCATCTGGCGGGGGCACAGTGACCCGGGGCTGCAGGCAGGCCCTGACCCTTGTCCCAGGCTGGGGGTGGGCGTGGCCAGGAGACCCCGGGCCGGGAGGTGCCTCTGCTCCAGGGGCCCCAAGGGAGCAGCACCCAAGCTCGCGCCTCGGGCATCTGTCTCCAGCTCCTTCCCAGTGACCACAAGGCCTCATAACTCAGGTCAACTGGATGTCCACCTCCCTCCAGACTCAAGCACATAGCACCTTATTATTGTGCTGGGGGATGGAGCCCTTTCTTCTTTGTGGCAAGTTTATCTCAGCCTAAATTATTAAGCAGACTGTTCAATAATGCAAGCCTCACATTGTGGCTGGAGAAGCAGATGCCGTGTTTCAAAGCATATTGTTTCCGGAGAGCAGCGGGCGACCCGGGTGCCTTCCTCTGATCTGACAGCACAGAATCAGCTGCTCCTCAAGCAAAGCGGCTCCTTCTCGGCTCACAAACGAGGCTGGGCCCCGCCGCGCCCGGAGACGGCGAGGGGCGCCCGGGCATCCATCCCAATTCACTGATGGCTTTTGCATGTGCCGAGGTCCCTGGGCTAAATCCTGGCCACCAGGGTGATTCTCAGGGAAATGGGGGCACTGTCATGCACACCCGCCCCAGGGGCACCACACACCCTGTGCACTGGCACACGCGTGACTGGTGGGTTCACTTGACCCAGAATGAATCCGCTTCTGAAGCAACTTCTCACTTGGTCCAGGGCCCTCCCAGCCACACCCTCTCTGTCCCAGCAGGAGGGACCCCACCAGCAGGGCCTGAGAGTTGAAAGGCCCCCAAGGAGGGAGCAGAGATGGGAACCTGCTTTGTGTGGAAGTGAAGGGGCCGCCTGATTCCGTGTTTGTTGTTCAGTCGCTCAGTCGCGTCTCTTTGCAGCCCCATGGACTGCAGCACACCAGGCTTCCCTGTCCTTCACCAGAATTCACCCATGTTTATGTCCATCCAGTCGGTGATGCCATCCAGCCATCTCATCCTCTGCCATCCCCTTCTCCTCCTGCCTTCAATCTTTCCCAGCATCAGGGTTTTTTCAAATGAGTCAGCTCTTTGCATCAGGTGGCCAAAGTATTGGAGCTTCAGCTTCAGCATCAGTCTTTCCAATGAATATTCAAGATTGATCTCCTTTAGGATGGAATGGCTTGATCTCCATACAGTCCAAGGGACTCTCAAGAGTCTTCACATTAATTAGGTGTAAATCCCTCCCTGGAGCTGGACCCAAAGGCGCCTGCTCTGGGGCTCAGCCCCACCCCGTGGCACCAGCCCTGACATCCCTGGGGTCTCCCTCTGGGGCCAGGAAGGCTCAGGGACCCATGGAGCACTGTGTGAGGGCTCTGTGAAGTCCACCGGCGTTGCCGTGAGGCTCCCGAGCAGGAAGACGTTCTGGGTGGGTTTCTCCAGTCACGTCTGAAACCCTGAAAGGACCTGGGAGACTCCGAGGCAGGTGCAGCCACGGTGCCTCACAGCGTGGAGGGCGCCAAGAATCTCGAGGGACGACGGACATAAAGCAGGCCCAGCAGGGACAGGCCGGCCCCAGTCACCCACCTCGGGAGCCCGCCTGGAGGCCTTGTTTGCAAGAGGCCCTGGGCACAGCCACCTCCATGGGCGATGCTGAGATGAGGGGAGGTCCCAGCTCCACAGCCTCCACCCCCCACCCCGGCTGAGGTTCAGACCCTCACATTCATTGAGCCCCAGTGATGGGCCTCGGGGAGCCCACCTGGCAGCTCGTGGCCCTGCACTTGGCTTCTTGAGGAGACCACCCAGGACCCACAGGACACGACTGGAGAGGGCAGAGGGGACCCTGACCAAGCAGCCGAGCTCTCGGCCCTGTGCCAGCCGAGTTCCAACACCCACATCTGGAGACCAGGTGCCCTGCCCCCCAGAGCCTCAAGGCTGTTCCCCACCTGTCCAGAGGCGGTGCTGACCCCACCTGTCCAGAGGCGGTGCTGACCCCACCTGTCCAGAGGCGGTGCTGACCCCACCTGTCCAGAGGCGGTGCTGACCCCACCTGTCCAGAGGCGGTGCTGACCCCACCTGTCCAGAGGCGGTGCTGACCCCACCTGTCCAGAGGCGGTGCTGACCCCACCTGTCCAGAGGCGGTGCTGACCCCACCTGTCCAGAGGCGGTGCTGACCCCACCTGTCCAGAGGCGGTGCTGACCCCACCTGTCCAGAGGCGGTGCTGACCCCACCTGTCCAGAGGCGGTGCTGACCCCACCTGTCCAGAGGCGGTGCTGACCCCACCTGTCCAGAGGCGGTGCTGACCCCACCTGTCCAGAGGCGGTGCTGACCCCACCTGTCCAGAGGCGGTGCTGACCCCACCTGTCCAGAGGCGGTGCTGACCCCACCTGTCCAGAGGCGGTGCTGACCCCACCTGTCCAGAGGCGGTGCTGACCCCACCTGTCCAGAGGCGGTGCTGACCCCACCTGTCCAGAGGCGGTGCTGACCCCACCTGTCCAGAGGCGGTGCTGACCCCACCTGTCCAGAGGCGGTGCTGACCCCACCTGTCCAGAGGCGGTGCTGACCCCACCTGTCCAGAGGCGGGGCTGACCCCACCTGTCCAGAGGCGGTGCTGACCCCACCTGTCCAGAGGCGGTGCTGACCCCACCTGTCCAGAGGCGGTCCTGTCCCCACCTGTCCAGAGGCGGTGCTGACCCCACCTGTCCAGAGGCGGTGCTGACCCCACCTGTCCAGGGGCAGTGCTGTCCCTCAGCCGAGCCCAGCGGCTTCCTCTCCCTGGGGCCTGGTGGGGCCTCGCTCAGAAGACAGGCTCAGGGCAGCTCGGTGAGTCTCTCTGGGGGCACCGGTAGGTCTGGGCCAGACCAGCTGCTGCAGGGACTTGCCTGGGGAGCTGGCGGCGGCTGGACGGGGATCGGACCTGAGCTGAGGGCCTCCACCTGCCGCAGCCCCGTCCCCTCTGCCCAGGAAGGGCTAGCCCACAGAGGCCCCAGGTGAACCTGTCTGCTGATTTCCGGTTTTCTTCTGGATCTGGATGCGCCGAGATTTCCCCTCAGCTTTGAAGCAGGCGTGGCCGGCATCACCAGCTGCTGTGGGAGGGGTGAAGGAAGTGAGGGCACCCCTGGCAAGGAGAGCTCACCCTCCTCTGCAGCAGGAGCCAAGAGACCTGGCGCTAGAATGCCACCGGCTCTTCCCGGTGCGGGGGGCCAAGCAGCCTGGGAGGTCAGTCCACCCCACCGACCTTCTGGAGCTGTTCCTTACTACAGCTTAACACACACTGACCGGACAAACAGAAAGACAAACGCAAGGAAAGAGGGGAAATCCTAAACGCTTCTCTACAACTAAGTCAACATCTTTTCACTGCTGCTGCTGCTGCTGCTAAGTCGCTTCAGTCATGTCCGACTCTGTGCGACCCCATAGACGGCAGCCCACCAGGCTCCTCGGTCCATGGGATTTTCCAGGCAAGAGCGCTGGAGTGGGTGCCGTTTCACTAAAGACAAGCAGATGGCATGCACCGAGGGGCGTGCCTAAGCAGCATTTAACCTCACAGGGGCACCAGCACCTGAGAGGAGTCGAAGGAAGGGGCCTCGGGGCCTGTGACACCCCAGACATTCAGGGGTCATCCAAGTGCACCTTCAGCTCAGTTTCATCCGCTCTTTTGCTTTTATTGACTTATTTTTAAATTGCAGATCACTGTCATTCATTTTGATCCACTCAGCAAGTAGCAGCATAAAGAGCAACTATTATCAGCCTCCTAACAACAGAAGCTGGCGTCTGTGCCACCTGGTGCTTGCCAGGTCTCGCTGCAAGTGCAGTGAGTATACTGACTAATTCAGTTACCAGCAGCTCAGTGCCCCATCAAGAAAAGCAGTTCATTGCAACTCAATGTATCGAGCACGTTCCATTCCATTTTCTCAATTTAGTGAATATAAAATGAGATTTCATATTACTCTGATTCAATAATTGTCATGAAATTACATATATTTTCTTACAAGTTCATTGCTATTGACATCAAGAGCAGTGAAAGAAGTGCAATCGGTGAAAAGAGGTGAGCAGACCGGCAGGCAGAGGAAGTGTCCGGCTCCGCACGCCAGCACGCTCACCTCCGGAATGCGACGCTCTGTGACAATTCTTCTTTCCTGAGAGACGGAACTATTTTGGACTTTTACTTCCATTTGGGACCTGACTTGGAACTTCCCCCACAGTTCAGTTCAGTTCCGTTCAGTCGCTCAGTCACGTCCGACTCTTTGTGACCCCATGAAGCGCAGCACGCCAGGCCTCCGTGTCCATCACCACCTCCCGGAGTTCACTCAGACTCATGTCCATCGAGTCGGTGATGCCATCCAGCCATCGCATCCTCGGTCGTCCCCTTCTGCTCCTGCCCCCAATCCCTCCCACCATCAGAGTCCTTTCCAATGAGTCAACTCTCCGCATGACGTGGCCAAAGTACTGGAGTTTCAGCTTTACCATCATTCCTTCCAAAGAAATCCCACGGCTAATCTCCTTCAGAAAGGACTGGTTGGATCTCTTTGCAGTCCAAGGGACTCTCAAGAGTCTTCTCCAACACCACAGTTCAAAAGCATCAATTCTTCAGTGCTCAGCCTTCTTCACAGTCCAACTCTCACATCCATACATGACCACAGGAAAAACCATAGCCTTGACCACATTCCCATATTCCACAATTAGTGCCTGTGAATTTTTTTTACAAAATGTGCACATAATGAATAACTTTAAATCTCTTAAGTGCAAAGTGAAGCTTATGTAATCCAAACTGTAACACGTAGGATTCGCCCCTCCCTGTTCCGCCTACTCCTTCCAAAGAGACAAGAGGCTGAGCAGCAGCCCCAGACCCCACGCAGAGCCCGAGGAGACGGAGCGTCAGGAGTCGCCGCGGGGCCCAGCGGCCTAGAGGCAGCCCCGCAACGGGAGATCTCGGGGGCGGTGGGGGACAGAGTGCGGTCGGTCAGGCAGACACAGGTGGCTCAGGGCGTGACAAGAGCAAAGACAGCTCCCAGACACACAGGGGATAGACGCCCGAGGTCCCCACTGACAGAGGAGTTTCCTCACCCTTCATCTCTTGACCTGTCTTTCACTACCTGGTGAAAGGTGAAGGGTGTTTAAATTGCTGGGGGAAAGGCATAGTAACAAATGCCAGCGAGAGGAAGGAGTGATGGAGAGTGTCCCCCGGGTGACACAGAGGGCACAGGGCAGAGGTGACGCGTAGAAGTGACCCAGGACCGGGGGCGCGGGAGCACAGAGGCTGCCCCCCAGGGCAGCAGGTGGGGGGGAAGGAGCCGGGGAGAGGCTCGGGCTCGGAGGCCCATCGCGGGGAGCGGGGAGCAGGCAGACTGAGGCCCCTGCTGCGGGGAGGCCCGCGCACCAGTGTCCTGCAGCGCGGGGTGTGTGTGTGTGTGTGTGTGTGTGTGTGTGTTTAGTCCCTCGGTCGCGTCCGACTCTGCGGGCCCGTAGTAGCCCACCAGGCTCCTCTGTCCATGGGATTTCCAGGCAAGAAGACTGCAGGGGGCTATTGTTGCCTTCTCCAGAGGAGATTGAACCGAGTCCCCTGCTTGGAGGAGGATTCCCTGCCGCTGAGAAGCCTTCACACTGGACGACGTTGTTGTTTCCTCAGCAGCTTCAGAAGATGGCCCCATAACACCCAGAGTGACGATACGGCCAGGGGAGCGCGTCACAGCCCACGACCTCCGGGGGCACACACCAGTACGGGCATGGGCGCAGGGTCCACGGGGACAGGACCCGATGGGGCTGTGCAGAGGCCATCGGAGGGGACCCTGGGAGAGACAGAGATGCCCCTAAAGCCAGGAGGGAACGGTTGCTTAAATTCTGGACATTAAAGGAGTCTGAGCTTTCCCTTTGGGGGTGGGAGGCGACAGCTGATACACAGGATGCAGGAACAGGCGGTGGATGAAATGAGGATGATGACACGCTCGAGTCCCGTGTGCCACCTCCAGACGCACGGGAAGAACCTGCCATCAGACAGAGTTCCAGAGAGTGGCCCCGCCTGGATGCGCCCTCTGACTCAGCAACACCGAGACTGAAGCCAGTGAACGTGAGACCACCGGGCGTGAGGACCACCGTGCCCCCCACCCGTCAGTCACACCCTCCTCCCAGAAGCATAAACCCACCAGCCTTCTCTTCAAATGATCTGGAATTCAGTTACAAAAGTCAGCGTGTGCAGACGCGGTTCCTCCTCAGACTCTCCACATCCACGTGCCTTTTCCCGAGAGAGGGGAGAGCAGAGTGGACATTCCAGGAGCAGAGCGCTCGGGAGACAGACAGGGTCACAGCAGGGACACACAGACGCTGAGGGGCCGGCAGCGGAAAGAGGGAGACAGACAAGGGCCGGCAAAGAACCGTCGTTCAGAATCAGCGCGAGCAGAGTGCTCGCCAGAGGGAGCCTGGGATTGACCACAGGACAAGGGGGTTGGTGTCTCCAGCGCAAACCCCGTGATGCTGTCCAGCTTCCCAGGGGTTGAAGCGAGACTGACGAGGATGGAGCGGATGTTTGGCTGAGAAGGGAGGGGCCCAGCAGCTCCTGAAGGCTTCAGTCTGGTTGATCAGTTGGATGAGCAAAATTTCCGGGAACACCATTCTTGAAAAGTGTCATTCACCTTATGTCTGATCAGAGAAAAACGCCAGGTGCTGGATGGGTTCCCTCGACACCTGAAAGAAACAAAGCAGAAATGCGTGTCTGGCGGCTGAATTCAGTGCCGTTTGGGCATCTGACGGTGTTACCAGGTGTGTCTCTCCCTGGTCTTCCCCTGGTCACAGGAGAGGATTCCAACTCCAGGCCGGGTTCTCGGGAAATGACGCCAGGTCCCGGGTCCTTCTCTCGTCTCTCCTGTGGTTAGATCACACATCCACCACAGCTTCAGAGAGCCCAGTCAGCCGCGCACAGGGGTGGGGCCTCCACGGGGGAAGATCTGGCCCAATTTGCCCGTGCTCTGCTCACCCATCTCAGAGTAGGAGGCCCTGAAATATTTAAGAGCATCGGTTCTACTTCCCCCCAACATTATTAACAGGGAACAGAAAGTTATTTCACACTCTCATTGTGTCAGCTGCCAAAAGGACTCGGGGGACCTGGAGAATTTCATAGTAGGGCATTTGCAATATAACAGACTGCAAATCCTTTCAACACTTTCAGCTAAACAATCTGCTAAATAATTGAGCACTTGTAATGGCAACCACTTAAAAGCCAGTCTCGAGCCTGGGGAGTAGAGACGCTCCCGGCCGACACGTGTCCCCACCAAAGGGCCACACGGGGTGCGAACGTGGCCCCGACAGAGCTCTTGGCTGATTCTGAGACTCTGAGAAGCAGAAGGAGGCTGACAGTGGAGGCTCAGGCGCTGGGAAGGCAGGACGGTTCTCTTAAGCACAATTTTGATCTCCTCCAAGGCCAGGACCTTTGGGGTTTCAACAGTCCAGATTCTCAGTTACAGTAACAGAATGCAGTCTCAGACATAAAAGCAGAGAGATCTGGCCAAGGACCCCTCTCCTTGAGTCACCTCCACTTGGGGCGCATGACAGATGCACCTCCAAACACAAAGTGGCTGCGGTCCTCTGCACATCAATACTCCTCCTGAGTTTCCCCCCCAGGGACAGGGGCAGCCAGCTCTGCCATCTCCATGGTGGACCCAAATCCAGGTTCCACCTCACTGCATGGAGTAAGGAGCCCCAGACTGTGTGTCCCATCACATCCCCACCGGTGTGGCACACGAATCTCCAGTTCCACAGGCATAGGGCAGAATCCGCTCTCATCCCTCTCAAATATGCCTGCTCCTCTTCTCAAGCTCTGTGAAAGCTCACTGCATGTTGAGGAGCCTGTGAGTCGTCCACGACCTCCGTCACCCCTACTCCCTCCTGCCTGGAGTCATGCTGGGACCCACCAGACCACCAGGAATGCTTGTATCCACTTCAATTCAGTTCAGTCACTCAGTCGTGTCCGACTCTTTGTGACTGTATTTGCCCAGGAGTTGGTGATGAACAGGGAGGCCTGGTGTGCTGAGATTCATGGGGTCGCAAAGAGTCAGACACAACCAAGCAGCTGAACTGAACTGAACTGATGGGACCGGATGCCATGATCTTCGTTTTCTGAATGTTCAGCTTTAAGCCAACTTTTTCACTCTCCTCTCACTTTCATCAAGAGACTCTTTAGTTCTTCTTCACTTTCTGCCATAAGGGTGGTGTCATCTGCATATCTGAGGTTATTGATATTTCTCCCAGCAGTCTTGATTCCAGCTTGTGCTTCCTCCAGCCCAGTGTTTCTCATGATGTACTCTGCATAGAAGTTACCACTACTTTTGCCAGGTCCGGGGAGGGCCTGGATCAAGACCAAAGACATCCGACCTCCATGTGAGCTTGGTGTTGGAATGCTACCACATTCCATTCCACAGATGGGATTCTCAGCAGGATTCAGAGCCGCTCAGCTCAGAGGCAGCTCTGAAGCCGCGGGGTGGCGTGCCATCTTCCTGAAGGCCAGGGCCAGGTGTGGGGTTGGCCTCCTCATCTCCTGGTGCCTGGATGTCAGAGTCCCCAGGGTTTCTCCTTACCTCCAGCCCCAGGATCTTTCTCCCTCTGCCCCAAAGCCCCCCGAGTGAGCGCCAAGCTGGTACCAGTGCCATGTGCTTCCCCACCTGCTTCAGATGACCTCTATTTCTCTCAGAGGGATTTTTTATTCTGAGGTCATGCATACTCCTCATTAATTTTATTCCTCTGTGTTTAATATTTTTGATCATATTTATATAACCTCTTCAAAAATTCCATCTCTAATTGTTGGCTTTTATGTAAAAACAAACTTGATATTTACTTTGTCTCAGCAACCATGATAAATGTAGCTTATTAATTCTGATAATAATTCTCTGACCTTTCCAAAGTTTTGCATGATCAATTATGTTGTATTCAAGAAACTTTGATTTCTTATACTGAGATTTTCAGACTTTCATTTTTTCCCTCTGCCCAACTGTAACATCGAAAAGCCTCCAGTTCTGTGATAAGAACAGTGGCATAAGCATACCTTCCTCGTCCCCAGTTCAGGTAAAAGACCTCACTTTTTCAGCATTGTTTCTTTAGCAGATTGAGGAAGTTCAATCAATTTCCACTTTGCTAAGAGTTTTTATAATGAACAAATATTGATGTTTTTCAAATCTCTCATTTGCACATATTGAGGTGACCTTTTTGTCTGAGCTTTTTCTAGTAATGTGGTGAATGATATTAATTTTTGTTTTTTCTGATTAAGATATAATCAACACACAAAGTTGCAAATGTTAAATCTTCAGCTTGACGAGTGTTAGCCATCGCATTCTCTGGTGTGGCTGTCACCCGCACCGTGCCTTTTTGCTAAGAGTTTTTATAATGAACAAATATTGATGTTTTTCAAATCTCTCATTTGCACATATTGAGGTGACCTTTTTGTCTGAGCTTTTTCTAGTAATGTGGTGAATGATGTTAATTTTTGTTTTTTCTGATTAAGATATAATCAACACACAAAATTGCAAATGTTAAATCTTCAGCTTGACGAGTGTTAGCCATCGCATTCTCTGGTGTGGCCGTCACCCGCACCGTGCCTCAGCCCTTCTCGCGTCTTCTCTTTCCCACCCCGTAGGCGCTGCTGTCCGTCACCATCGGCTAGTCTGCCTGTATCTGGATTTGTCCCAGTGGGAGCACACTGTGCGTATATTAATATTTTTGTCCTGCTCCTTTGCTGCACGTGACGTGTGTTATATTCGCCCATGGGCTGCATATCCGGCCGTGTCCTGGGTGATGGGCCCCTCCTGCATAGCACCGTGCTCCCCAGGCTTATCCTGTGGTGTGTCTGCCCACTCTCACCCCTGACCCCCATGGGTCCTCCACCCCGTGTCTCGCACTTGTCAGTGAGGGCAGATGTGGGTCCTCCACCCTGTGTCTCACACTCGCTGGTGAGGGCGGATGTGGGTCCTCCACCCCATGTCTCACACTCGCCCTCCACCCCGTGTCTCACACCCTTCAGTGAGTGCATCACGTGACAGACACATGTCTCAAGAGTTATTCCTGCAGTCCACCTCGTGCTGGTCACCAGCTCCAGGCAAAGCCAAGAAGAGGGCAGTGGTCTGGGAGAGGGCACCCACAGGCCCCACCCCTCACTGAGCATCCGGCCACAGAGGGCATCCATGAGCTTCGGTAACAGACGCAAAGCCGGCAACTGTCAGAAATCGTTCCTGAAACAAAAGCAAAGACCAGTTACACAGTCTTGGAACAGTGAAGCACAAAAGGCCAGATTTACCTGTGATTCCAGCGCGTGTCAGGGGAGGTCAGAATAAGGCACGTCCTGCATGGTCCAGTGAATGGAGCTGGGCAGCAACTCCACCGCTTAGCCGCTGCAGAAACGCGGCACCGGGTATGTTTGTTTCCCTAAGGATGGACACAAGAAGACTCAGAGAACAAGATGCTTTCAAATAAATGGACGTCTGAGTCCCATAAAGTTCAGCAGGCGAAAGTGCAGAGAACGGAAAAGCCATGAAACAGCGTGGAGACAAAAACGATGAAGAAAGCAGGAAGAAGCACGTTTTAATTTAAAACAGTGAAGAAGAGCGCGTCAGGATGCCAAGGCCCAGGATGCCAGAGCCCCCATTGCAGGGGCGGGGAGCACGCCACACACGGACGCACAGCTCCACCTTCCAGAATCCGCAGCCACCGAGAGGCAGAATGTGGCGGGTGTGACTCGTTCCGGCAGAGCCCCTCTGCCTCGCAGGGACCTGGCCTGGCCGTGTGCTCTCCCGCCTCCTCTCTGTCCCATCCCCCAGCAACACTGGCTGGCTTTCCTCTGTTGAGCAAATGGGGAGAAAAAAAGAAGAAAGGGAGGGAGAGATGGAGGAAGAAAGAACTGGTCAAAGTCGAATTCTACTGACCTGACATCAAGAGAGCGGTTTTATTTTATAACATGCAAAATCCAGAAAAGATATGGACTCAGCGCCTAAACATGGAAGAAAAGGCCTTCCCCTCGCGCTGCCAGGCCTGTAGTCTGCCTGTGATGACCGGAGATGCGGGTCACTCTATAAAGTGCTTTAGTGCTGGAAGGAACTGGGGGACAGGCTCCCAACTCCATGCACACACCAGAGCCCAGCAGGATCTCAGCCTCCATGAGCTCACCTAAGCAGCTTGTCACAGAGGCCCCTGGGGACACGGGCAACGGGCCTCGCCCTGATGGTGTATAAAGGAAGAGCTCATCACAAGGTCTCCAGCGTCTAATAACAGATGATTTAATGTTACACGGCTCTTACAAACCTTGTTTCAATGTGATATTTTGTGTTCTCATCACAAAATATTATCTATGTAGCTCTTAATCAGTTCTACAGAAGCCAGCAGTGGCCGCGGGGATGGGAGGTCCGGGGAACGCCCCCAAGGCCGTCACTGGACTCTGAGCACTTGCCAGGTCAGGCGCCTCCCCTGTGCCTCTCGCCCACATGCCGGCCTCCTTCTCTGGGCGTGGACTGCCCGCTGTTCTGTAGGCTTCTCTGGGAGCAGGCACTCTGCCTCCACTGTCAGCTGCTTATCACTGACACCCGTGTGCTAGGAGGGCCTCTGTCTGCTCGGATGGCCAGCGGACGTGCCCAGCGCCCTCCAGGGCTGCCCTGCTGTGAGACGAGCCTCGCGGGAGCCCCTGGGTCTGACAGCCAGGGCCAGTGCCCAGCACGGGTGTTCGGCGTGCAGTTTGCCTGGCAACAGGCACGTGATTTTAATGGGGCTTGTGATGGTGTCTGTAAAACATTTAGCCGTCCACATCACAAGCGCCACACACAGGGCTGCTACCCGGCCGGCTGCAGGGGTCAAGGTCACCGCACCCTCACTTTATATGAACAAATATCCATGACCCTCTGGTTCTTCAGCGTTGGACGTTACAGTCTGAATTGGAGACTGTTGGAATTCTTCATTTTGTGTGATTTCAGAAATATATTTTAACATTTATTAGCTCAACTATCCCTCAAATTCAAAGAGAACTTTTTTGAAATTCTTTGTGCAGAGCAGGAAAATTGAACATTTGACTGATTTATGGATGCATTTATAGCTGAGAAAACGTAGGAAATACTCACCCGGAATATTCAATATCAAAGTGAAAACCTCTGCAGTTGAAATGAAAACAGGGTCCTTGAAAATCTCCCAAAGCATCATGTTCTCCTTTTATTTTAAATAACCTATTGCCTAACTAAAACCTAACTTGCAGTAGATGAAGATATCCAATTCCTGGTCCTCACCAGGCAAACTTAACTCCAGTCCCCCAGGGAGTGGGCACAGCGGCCCCAAGGACAGAGGTGAAAGGGGACACTTTCAGGGAGCATGATTCTCCCCCTGCTCCAGATGCAAAGCGATCGTGGGAGACACAAGCCAAAAGGTAAAGCCGTGGCTAAGCTCAGATCAAGAAGCCTGATTCTGAAGACAAACGCCGTATGATATGCTCACGACATGTGGCTTCCCAGGCGGCTCAGTGGTGAAGAACCCACCCGCCAGCGCAGGAGACTCGCAGGTTCACCCCTGGGTCGGGAAGGGCCCCTGGGGAAGAGAATGGCGACCCACTGCTGGGTTCTTGCCTGGAGAACCCCATGGACAGGGGAGCCCAGTGGGCTGCAATCCATAGGGTCGCAAAGAGTTGGACACGACTGAGGAACTAACGCTTTACTTTCATGTATGAAATAGACAACCACAAAGGCCTGCTGTGTGGCACAGGGAGCTACATGCACCACCGTGTGATGACCTATAAGGGAAGAGAGTGTTGCCAAAAAGAATATGTATATATATAACTAAATCACTTTGATCTACAGCTGACATCAACACAACACTGTAAACTGACCGTATCTCAATAAAATTTTTTTACTTTAATACCACAAGTTGGAATTCTTCATTTTGTGTGATTTCAGAAATATATTTTAACATTTATTAGCTCAACTATCCCTCAAATTCAAAGAGAACTTTTTTGAAATTCTTTGTGCAGAGCAGGAAAATTGAACATTTGACTGATTTATGGATGCATTTATAGCTGAGAAAACGTAGGAAATACTCACCCGGAATATTCAATATCAAAGTGAAAACCTCTGCAGTTGAAATGAAAACAGGGTCCTTGAAAATCTCCCAAAGCATCATGTTCTCCTTTTATTTTAAATAACCTATTGCCTAACTAAAAACTAACTTGCAGTAGATGAAGATATCCAATTCCTGGTCCTCACCAGGCAAACTTAACTCCAGTCCCCCAGGGAGTGGGCACAGCGGCCCCAAGGACAGAGGTGAAAGGGGACACTTTCAGGGAGCATGATTCTCCCCCTGCTCCAGATGCAAAGCGATCGTGGGAGACACAAGCCAAAAGGTAAAGCCGTGGCTAAGCTCAGATCAAGAAGCCTGATTCTGAAGACAAACGCCGTATGATATGCTCACGACATGTGGCTTCCCAGGCGGCTCAGTGGTGAAGAACCCACCCGCCAGCGCAGGAGACTCGCAGGTTCACCCCTGGGTCGGGAAGGGCCCCTGGGGAAGAGAATGGCGACCCACTGCTGGGTTCTTGCCTGGAGAACCCCATGGACAGGGGAGCCCAGTGGGCTGCAATCCATAGGGTCGCAAAGAGTTGGACACGACTGAGGAACTAACGCTTTACTTTCATGTATGAAATAGACAACCACAAAGGCCCTGCTGTGTGGCACAGGGAGCTACATGCACCACCGTGTGATGACCTATAAGGGAAGAGAGTGTTGCCAAAAAGAATATGTATATATATAACTAAATCACTTTGATCTACAGCTGACATCAACACAACACTGTAAACTGACCGTATCTCAATAAAATTTTTTTACTTTAATACCACAAGTCTTCAGTTCAGTTGTTCAGTCATGTCCGACTCTTTGCAACCCCACGGACCGCAGCACAGCAGGCCTCCCTGTCCATCGCCAACTCCCAGAGTTCACTCAAACTCATGTCCATTGAGTCGGTGACGCCATCCAACCATGTCACCCTCTGTCGTCCCCTTCTCTTGCTGTCAATCTTTCCCAGCAGCAGAGTCTTTTCAAATGAGTCAGCTCTTCGCACCAGGTGGCCAAAGTATTGGACAAGTCTACTCAGCATTTAAAACATGTTTATATAATACTCTTCGTTCATTCAAAATAAACATCCAGAATCAACTCACACACAAAAAAGGAAGCCAAGTGCCAGTGCCGGAAGCAGCTCGGGGAGGGCGGCAGGTGGGGGAGGTGCAGAGGAAGGGCCGCGGAGCCGGGACGGGCAGGAGGCAGTGACCAAGGGCCCCCTCGCCCGCCCGCTGGCCTGGATGCCCGCCTCCTCACGGGCCCCGAACGTGAAGCTTAAGCCAGGACCGCCGGCAGCAGCCGATTCCCAGCAGGGGCCCCAGACAAGGCCCGCTCCCCAGCACACTGGTCACTGCCGAGCCCTGAGCCTTCCCCGTGAGGACGGGGGCCAGCTCCCCATGTGGGACACGGGTGCCCCTCCACAGCCCAGCCTCAGCAGGCAGGACGTGGGGCACAAGAGCTGTGGGGACCAGCAGGCAGCCCCACGCCGGGGAGCACGCGCGCATAGCCGTCCACCATCAAGCTCACCCTGCACACGCCCTGGGGCGCGGGCTGGAGCCCAGGGCAGGGGAGGGGTGCGCGGCCTGCACCACACGTGCTCATCGTGCTCATCGGCAGCGGAGCGACTGAACGGTGCTCTGTTTGTGTGTCTCAGCACACAGGGGACGTGAATGTCGGGCGATGACGTCTCAGTCACGTGAGGAAACTCACAGGCTGAGCCTGCCCACGTGGAGTCCAGGAAACTTCGGCTCCGGGACACGCTGTGTGGAGCGCTGGTTGTGAAAGATTCTGGTCTTGGGACAGCTTGACACACTTGGACATCACGGCCAGCAGCACAGAGCTTCTTGACAAGGACTGTGTCTGTCGACGCTTATTAGAAATTGAAGCAGGAAGCTGCATGACTCTGTTTTAACGCGGCAGCTCTACTTGCACTAAAGCTTGGCACAGACGACCTATTTTACTGGAGAAAGACTACCTCTCCCAGCCTTCAGCCTTCAGAGCGGGGCCACGGGCTCTGTGCACCCCCCTCTCAGATGCCTAGCTTCCCGGGTTGCAGGACACTCACAGCTGCTTCTGCATCCAGCCTGCTGTGACATCGCACCCCACAGAGCTTCTGAGAACAGCGCGGGCGCTTCTCCTGGGAAAACGGGAGTGACGAAACCTCAAACACCCGAGTCCACCAGACGCGCTTTGAAACACACACCTGTGCTGCAAAGGTGTCGGGGAGAGCAGACAAAGCCGAGGGTGTGGACCATGAGCCCTGGAAAGCCACGGGAACACACGACACACACAGGCACACTCGGGCACACACGGGCACACGCGGGCACACGCGCACACAAGCCCGGTGCCTCAGGCCCCGGGGGCTGCTTTAGGGGAAACAAACAGGATACTGTGCTTAGTCACTCGGTCATGTTCGGCTCTTTGCGACCCCGTGGACTGTAGCCCGCCAGGCTCCTCTGTCCATGGGATGCTCCAGGCAAGGACTCTGGAGCCAGTAGCCATGCCCTCCTCCAGGGGATCTTTCCAACCCAGGGATCAAACCCAGGTCTTCTGGACTGCAGACAGATTCTTTGCTCCTGAACCACCAGGAAGCCCCAGATAGCAAGGTACCGAAGCACAAAGAAGGGAAAGCTGAGGCCCACGCTGGAGACAGGATTCGCAAGGAGGCCATGCTGCGTCTACGTCCCAGGTGGTCAGCGGAGCAGGGCTGCCGGAGGCATGGACGGAGACTCGGGGAGTGGGGGCCGTGTTGTGACTGCGGGGCCGTCGCAGACCAGCAAGGAAAGTGGAACCACTGATGCTTAGGGGCCCCTGCAGCCAACGGGCACCCACAGCAGAGGGAGTGTGGCCTCTCGGGCTCTGGGGCTGAGGGCACCTCTAAGGGGCGTGTGCCAGAAAGAGCAGGGCTGCCTCCCAGACGTCAATGCGGCCGCGTTCCTGCCAGCTGCACCCTGTGTGCTACAGACACATTTTATTCCCCAGATGACAAGATGCCTTCAAAGCCAAGTCTACCATGGCCACGAACATTCTCAAGCTTTGTTCAAAATGGACTTTCCTGGCGCTCCATGCTGGCCCTAGTTTTCCTATAAATAATGCAGAGAGAGAGAGGAAATAATAGAGCAGATTCCTATCGCCCAGCTCCAGAAACAATCTTGTTCCTTTTTCTCATGAATCAAGAGTCAGGCCCACAGGTGAACACTTCATACGGCAGAGTCAGCAGCCTCCCACCTGAATTTTTGATGAATTCAACTGTAAAATATTCACAACCTGCAAATCTATAATATGACTCATATTTTTTACCTTTATTTTTCTACTTGGTCCTGTAAAGGCAACAGAAAACATTAGTTGTATGACAAGACCAACAGGAAAAGACTCTCCTCTGGAGTCACTTAAATCGTCCTCCCAAGGCCCAGCACTCCCAGGGGAGCCGCATGCACTAATCTTAGCAGATCGCGGAGATGCATCTGGGTGGAGCTGGGGTGGCCACCACGCCCCTCCCCCGCCGCCCTTCGAGGCACGGATGCTCCCAGATAAACACGTAGCAGAAGGTGAAGTTTGGAAATGGAGCTCGTAACTCATTTTGTCAAGCAGATGAGAAATGCACCTTTTAATGGAAAGAAACAGAAATGGATGATTACTTTTTTGATTGATGGTTGCGTTCTGTCGCTCAGCTACAAAGGAGTATAAATACATCGATGTGTCGTAACCTCGCTCCGGGACCGTCCAGTCACAGAGCCCTAACGGGGGCGGGGTGTCTGCGCTGAGTGACAATCACATTCTCCCACGTGTTGGCCTCAGAGCAGCACTTAGGGGCTCAGACCCCAGGGACCTTTGCAGGGTCCCAGCAGGAGCGCCTCATCCTACAGACGGGGATGCTGAGGCCGGTGGGGGCCTCCCTGCCTGAGCTTGTGCTGTGACAGACACAGGATCCAGACCTGGTCCTCCCGGGATCCAGAACATCCTGTCCTCTCTATCAGTGTGTCGTCCTGCAGGAGATCATCGGAAACTGAAGTGGATTTGACAAAATTACAATGAGCTCCATAGTATCTTTATTTACAGGAGGAAATTTAGCCTCTGAATTTAGAGCACGGCCCCTCCTGTCCACCCAGCTCTAGCTGGTGTCCAGCGTCTCCCCTCTGTGGACAGTCCTGCCCCTCTGTCCTGGCTCTGGGGCCACTGGCCTTGGGGGACCAGCGATGGACTTTGAGGGGCTCCGGATCCGGAAGCGTCTTAGGAGTGAAGGTGGGAGGTTCCTGCTCATAGGCACCTTCACTCCAGACCCCCAACCCCCGACCCCCGGATGTCCCGGAGACCTCAGTGCTGAGGCTGGAATGGAAATGTACCCCACTTTCCACACACATGGGGGCCAGTGACATGCGGCTGGCTGTACTTTCCAATCGAATGTCAGAGGCGGCCCCTCGTCAGTAGCGGAGCTCCAACGGAGGGTTCCTTGCTGCCTGTGGATGGCAGTCTGAGCTCTGGTTTCGTGGATGCCCAGCCCTGCTCTCCTGGCGAGATCTTGCTTTCCCACCTTTTATCCCTACCAAGAGTTCATGAGGTGTTCCTGCCTTAAACACACATCCTTCCCAAACCATCTGGGGACCCGTGAGGACTGGGAACTCGCAGTCAGGGACTCTCAACCACCAGCAGAGCGGGACCGTGATGAGAGGGCGGTGCCCAGGCTGCCTGTGTGGGCACAGACTTGGTTGGACCTTGGCTCCAGGCAGCTGGAAGCGGAGCCAGAAGAGCCGAGCGGAGCGCTCGCCCAGCCTCACTCACCCCCCCGGGAATTGTCCTATGCAGTTTTCTAAGGGGTGTGAAAGATGCTCGACACAGAGCCCAGAGGAGCCATCTCTCAACCCAGGCTTGCTTAACGTCTTCTGGCCGCCGACCCCACACTGTGCATTTTTGCAGCTAGTTGTGTGTTACAGCTGGGACGGTCATTGCCTGGGCCTTCCAGGACTCCCCGCACCCCGAGTGTGAGAGCCTGCGTCCACCACGGTGTCCCAGGACAGGGATTAGGAGATGCGCCGTGATGGAAGCAGAGGCGGGGGGCTGGAGGACCGGAAGCTCCGTGAGGGCTGTGGCTCCACATAGACGCAGAACCGGAAAGACACGCGGGGACTGAACGCCCGCAGGCCTGGGTCACGGCTGGCCGTCAGGACCCCCGGCCCCCAGATCCGAGGTTTCCCCTGAGACGGGGCTGCGAGCAGGTGTGCACAGGGCGGTCTTCTAGGTGAGCAGGGCACGCCCAGTGACCGACCCCTGCGTCCGAGCTGGAAACGGTCGGGCCGGAGACTGGTGCGGGCTGTAAGGGCAACGGCTGACGTCGCGCAGCACTGAATGTTTCTGCCAGCAGTGCTTTCTACACTCGCCGTTACTCACACACTCACACCTCGCAACAGTCCGATAACTGGAGGCTACTTCCTGTAGATTCCACAAGCGCGGAGGCCAAGAGTCGAAGCCCCATGAACCCAGGGTCACGCACCCGCGAGTGGCCACCCCACCACCGTCTCTATGGCAAGGCCGTGCCCCTGAAGACCTGTTGCTTGCTGCAGCCGGGTGGGTCTGACCTCTGCCGCCCGTGACGGCCAGGCCCTGCCCCAGCGGCGTGGCTTCCCAGGGAGGCAGAGAGCAGGAGAGAGCTTGGCTGGCCGTGCAGGACCCACAGGGCCCCGGGCTCTGACCTGGCTTAACGCCGCTTCCCTGCCCAGAACCCCAGTGCTGAGAGGGGCATCAGTGTCCAGGACATGGGGCCTGGTGAACAGTCAGGGAGGCGGTGAGTAGGGGCCCGCGTGGGAGCCAGCGAGACAGGGGTGGCGTGATCAGAGTGGGATGTGTCCGTGTCGTTTGGATGTCGGGTTGAGATACATGTGAAGTTCAAGGAGAGCATTAAGCGTTTTCTTTATTTTAAGATGAAGAGCAGGTTTAAAGCCCCACGTGCATTATACCCTCAGTGATGGAAGACACGTGAAAGAAGAATGATTTAGCCACGATTTGTCCGCAGAGGAGAGAACCGTGGATGACGGCAATTCACATCTTTCTGTTCGTGTGCATTTCCAGTGTTCTGCAGGGAGAACGTCCTCAGTACCTGTTGCAAGAAGATGACTGTAGAGCAGCAACTGGGCTTTGCTTCCTGGTGTGGAAATGTCTGGACTGTGAACACCCCAGACACAGCACATTCGGAGCAAGTCCCTAGGCCAGGGCGAGTGTGGCTTCCAGCTGCCCACGACCACGCCTGGTTGGAGTCTGGGCCTCTGGGAGTTGGGGGGCTGGTCTCTGTTCAGAGAAGCTTAGTCCCCACAGGGGCCCCCTGGGCCGCTGACAGACGCAAGTCGGAGCATCACGACCCCGTCTGAGCGCTGGGTCCAGGTGTGGGAGTCGTAATCAAACGTTTTTCATTCATTCATCTGTGTCACGCCTCAGCTGTGCTGTGGGCTCAGTGGCCCTGACGTACGTGGAATCTTCTTTTCCCACAGGGAACAAACTCGTGTCCCCTGCATCAGCAGGCCGATTCTTAACCACTGGACCACCAGCAAAGCCCCCAAAGGTTTTTAATCAGGAGACGTATTATCTTGAATACAAATTCTATACAACCTTACAAAAAGCAGTGAATAGTGGGATTTATACGCATTATCTAAGGGCCCTCACCGTGCCTCTGACACCGTGCTTGGCCCTGCAACGCCCCACCCGCCCCGAGCACCACCGGTCACAACAGCCTGTGGTGAACCGCAGTCGTGACGGCAGCTGACGCCCGCATCCTGGTTGTTTCCTGCCAGGAGCTGCTTTGGGTCCTCCCCATGTGTCAGCTCCTCCATCCTCGAGGAAGATGCTCCACCTGTCTCCACTTTCCTGAGAGGACAAGCCCGGGCCCTGGATCAGGAAGCTTCTGGGCTGAATCTCCAGCCTGTCATCTCCAGGTGTGACATCTGGGCCACCTGGAGATGGAGGTGGCCCCCAGCATGGGGACGGGTGGTCAGCTGTGCGGAGCCCAAATTAAATAAAGTCTGTGCTCAGTGTCAGCGTGGGCAGGGGGAAGGAGAGACACGGGGCTTGGATGGGGTGAGGCTTACAGTGGACAGAGACGGGCAGGGCCGCGAAGGTGGTAACAGCGTCTGTGGCACCCGGTGCCCCGCCAGGCGGCGTGTTTACACGCCTCCATGCACGCATTCAGACCTCCCGATGATCCTTCAGTCCTAAAGGCATGAGAAGATGTCCTCGGCAAAACAAGGGTGGAAATATTCAGGAAGGACCAAAGGTCCACCTTATGTGTGAGTGGAGTCTCAGGAGGAGAGGAGCAGAGATCAGAGCTGAAAACTTACAGAGAAGATGCCCAGGAATCTTTCAAAACTGGTGGAAGGTTTCAACCTGAAATCTTAAGAGTGTCATGAACTCTAAACAGGGGTCACTGGCGGGGGGGCGGTCTTGGGAGGAGACATCTAGATGGCCCCCAGCACGGGGGTGGGTGGCCAGCTGCGGAGGAGCCTGGTGTGTCTAGAGCACGGCCGCAGGCGGCTCCCCCGTGGACACAGGAACTGAAGGAGGTAGGGCCGGGGGCAGGGGCTGGACCACCTGGCCTCAGAGGTCACGGGGACGTGTGTGGGTTCTGTCCCAAGGACATGGAGAAGCGCGGGGGACATAGCTGGATCGGCTTGTGTTCACAAACTCCAGGCTGGTTGTGGTGTGGACGCTGGGACAGGACATGAGGAAGGGCTTGGGGTTCCTAGGAGACCTTTGCGGTCCAGCAGACGGGGGCGGGGACCCAGCCCAGGCTGGAGAGATGCGGGCCTTATAAGTGAGTGGACTGCAGGGATAACTGGAGAAAGACATGGCAACCTATTCCCGGCTAAATGTTCAGAAAGGCAGCTCTTCCTGAAATAGAGCACGCAAAGGGCTAGAGCCATACCGCGCACCAATCACTGAGACCCGGGGCAGGGACAGCACAGGGGCAGACGGACGCCCGGGCGCCTGCCGACCTGCCGCAGGGGGCCCAACCGGGAAAGAGCCTGCGGGGCAAGGGGAGAGGGCAGGGAGCAGCTAGGGCAGTGGGGACCCGGCCACTGGCCTTCCTGACCTCCCCCTCGGAGGAGAGCCTGCACAGGGGCTGGGCAGCCTGCGAGGGCACCGCATCCTCGGTGCCGCCTCAGACACGCAAGGCGTCCTGACGCTTCCTGTGTGACTCCTTTAACCCACGAGCTACAGAAAAGGGTTTGCTTAATGTCCAGGCTCTGTGCAGAATTTCTGATTTCCTGGTATTGATTTCCCATTTACGTCCCCGCTGATCTGAGAATGCGACCTGAATTCTAGCCTTTGACCTCCATCTGCCCTTGAGTGCCTCTGCGCCTCAGACTTGGAACACCTCTCCAGGTCCAAGCTGCCCGGGACATCCTGCGCCGTGGAGGCTGTGCAGCCTGTTTTTGTTGTTGTTTGACTGCTTGAAAGAATTTAAACACTTCCTGATTTGCACATTTTAAATTTTGTTTAACAAAAAAGCTTAGGTATGACGGTACTATTTCCCTTTCACTGTAGAACTAGTTTATAAACTTCTTTCCTTAAAACAAAATACGAAAATTGAATTAAAACTAAATTAATTCAAAATTCTTTTTACTATTAACCACGGCATTTATCCCTGGATTGTGAATACCCCCTGGAAGAGGGAATGGCCACCCACTCCAGTATTCTTGCCTGGAGAATCCCATGGACAGAGGAGCTGGTGGGCTACAGTCCATGGGGTCACGAAGAGTCGGACACGGCTGAACAACCCAGCATGCACATGAGCATGCACACGCACACACACACACACACACACACACACGCACAGCATTTATCCTGCATTCACACGCTTTATGACCAGCAACACACCTTCCATTTGGCCATGAGAAGAACACATATTCTGCATTACTTGGGCGCCACGTTTCTGTAAGTCTGTCAGCTGACATGGGCGAATCATACTCAGCTTTTCCATATCCTAGTATTTTTTCCTCCATCTAGGAGTTATTGAGAGAGGTGTGAGAAAATCTCCATGCATAAATGTAATTTGTTTACTCTTCTCTGCCAATTTACAAGTTCGTAAATGCTTAAAAATGTGTAGCTGTCATACTTCCTGTCAAATTGGCCCTTTGATCATAAAGAAAAGTTCTTTTTCTCTCTAAAAATATGTTCAGCCTCAAAGTCTAGTCAGTCCAATATTTGCAAAGCCTCTGTTTTCCTTTGGTCTGGGCTAAAGTGACATATGTCTGTTTTTATTGGTGTTCAGCTCCGTTGCTCAGTCGTGTCCGACTCTTTGCGACCCCACGGACTGCAGCACACCAGGCTTCCCTGTCCATCACCACGTCCCGGAGCTTGCTCAGACTCACGCCCATTGAGCCAGCAATGCCATCCAATCGTCTCATTCCTCTGTGGTCCCCTTCTCCTCCTGCCTTCAGTAATATCAATTCTCAAATTTCCTCTATGCTTCTTTAACATACATCCCTTGTGAACAGCAGTTGTTTTGATACAACCTGACTTATTCTCTTAATTGCTTTCTTTATGCCATTGGCAAATAATGTAAATACTGGAATGTTTTTAGTGGAATACTTTTATTATTTGCTTTCGATGTGTCTTCTCTATAGCATAATATTTACTCTTTTTTGCTTGTTTAAGGTTTTTTTATGATTCCTTATTTTCCTCAATGTTCTTCTTTTAAAATTTTTATATATACTCTTGTGTGTCTCCTTTTGCATTTTTAAGTCTGAAATTATTTTCAAACACGATTTTAAATAATGAAGTTTAAACCTCCCCTCTAATTTCAGCCTTCATTCGACACTCTTCCCCAAGCCACCAACTTCTACGGTGACTGTGCTGCCGTGTCCGAGTTTGTCCTGCCAACCATCATCACCAGTCCCGGAACCAGCAGTTTCACCCAAAAAGATATTTTAATACAAATATTTTCATCGAAATTATGCCGGCTCTCACACACACACACACACACACACACACGCACAGCATTTATCCTGCATTCACACGCTTTATGACCAGCAACACACCTTCCATTTGGCCATGAGAAGAACACATATTCTGCATTACTTGGGCGCCAGTTTCTGTAAGTCTGTCAGCTGACATGGGCGAATCATACTCAGCTTTTCCATATCCTAGTATTTTTTCCTCCATCTAGGAGTTATTGAGAGAGGTGTGAGAAAATCTCCATGCATAAATGTAATTTGTTTACTCTTCTCTGCCAATTTACAAGTTCGTAAATGCTTAAAAATGTGTAGCTGTCATACTTCCTGTCAAATTGGCCCTTTGATCATAAAGAAAAGTTCTTTTTCTCTCTAAAAATATGTTCAGCCTCAAAGTCTAGTCAGTCCAATATTTGCAAAGCCTCTGTTTTCCTTTGGTCTGGGCTAAAGTGACATATGTCTGTTTTTATTGGTGTTCAGCTCCGTTGCTCAGTCGTGTCCGACTCTTTGCGACCCCACGGACTGCAGCACACCAGGCTTCCCTGTCCATCACCACGTCCCGGAGCTTGCTCAGACTCACGCCCATTGAGCCAGCAATGCCATCCAATCGTCTCATTCCTCTGTGGTCCCCTTCTCCTCCTGCCTTCAGTAATATCAATTCTCAAATTTCCTCTATGCTTCTTTAACATACATCCCTTGTGAACAGCAGTTGTTTTGATACAACCTGACTTATTCTCTTAATTGCTTTCTTTATGCCATTGGCAAATAATGTAAATACTGGAATGTTTTTAGTGGAATACTTTTATTATTTGCTTTCGATGTGTCTTCTCTATAGCATAATATTTACTCTTTTTTGCTTGTTTAAGGTTTTTTTATGATTCCTTATTTTCCTCAATGTTCTTCTTTTAAAATTTTTATATATACTCTTGTGTGTCTCCTTTTGCATTTTTAAGTCTGAAATTATTTTCAAACACGATTTTAAATAATGAAGTTTAAACCTCCCCTCTAATTTCAGCCTTCATTCGACACTCTTCCCCAAGCCACCAACTTCTACGGTGACTGTGCTGCCGTGTCCGAGTTTGTCCTGCCAACCATCATCACCAGTCCCGGAACCAGCAGTTTCACCCAAAAAGATATTTTAATACAAATATTTTCATCGAATTATGCCGGCTCTGACAAGCATCCCTTGCATCCCAATTTTCGAAATTCTATTGAACCAGTTTAATTCTTTCTTCAAATGTCAATACTTGGGCAGGTAAGGTACTCCCCACACACTTCATTTGATTTTATTGAAATACTTTCAGTGGGGTCACATTTTACATTTTTTGAAAGGGTATGATTAATAGTTTTTCCACCACGTCAATTTTGCTAATTAGTTTTTGCCTTTAGGGACTTTTGAGGGAACTGCATCAGTAAGGCTCCCCTGAAGGCAGTAAACCAAGCGCGTCTCGCTCCACCTTCCCCGAAACTCATCCTCCCTAACTGACGGGTCACTCCCAGCTTACTCGGGTTTGGCTGCTCGCTGTGATCTTAGCAGCTCTCCATGGACAGGTGAACTGTGTCCCCCACAACTCAAAAGTCGGAGTGCTAATCCAACAGAGTGTGACCCAGGGTCTTCACAGAGGCTGTTAGATTAAGTGAGGTCCCGGGGTGGGACCCTGGTCCAGTGGGCGTGGTGTCGTATAGGAAGAGGGGATCGGGACACAGACACACACTCCCCGGTCCTGGGGGTAGGACCCGAACACACGGATTACGGGGAGCGCAGCTCGTGTGTAGCTGGAAGACCGGCCTCACGGGGTGCCCGAGGCCCGAGTGAGCTAATACTTGCCTGCTGTGTGATGAGCAGCTGAGAGGCGTCAGGCTCGGCCGCCCAGCCTCCACCAGTCCTCCTGAGTCCTCCTGGTGGGCAGATGTTACAGTCAGTACGAGGGGGTTGACAATAATAACAATGACAGGGATGTGCTCAGATGCATCTGATCCGCGTTCAGGCCTGCACCTGCTCCCAACACGTCTCTGAACCACCTTCCAAACTAAAACATCACAGAATTGGTGAGGCTTTCACGAGCATCTCGTCTAAACATGTAACAGCAAGACGAGCTGGTGCTTCAGGCTGGGAAGAACGGGGACAACGTGGTCCCCAGGGAGAGCTGTCTGACTTCTCAGCAAACCGAGCGCCTCAGCTGGCACCTGAGCCAGGAGCCGGGTGGAGGGGTCCTCAGCACTCCCTGTGCCCCGCCCCGGAGCAGCGCCGTCGTGGCCTCTGCCCTGAAGGCTGCGTTTCCCGGGACTGAGGGGCTCGAGCGCCCTCACCTGCAGTCCTTCCGCGTTTCACTCCCGAGTCGGGAATGGAGTCAGCAGATCCGCAGAAAGCCCTCTGCAGCCCCCTCCCGCCTGGGTCACAGTAATTGCTGTTGAGCCTCAAAGCCTGGAAACCGCTTTGATCTCATGCTTGAGGAGCTCCTGGATGATTGATGGCGGGCACGGACCCTCCCTGCACCCACAGAGCTGCACTAATTTGCAAACTAAAACAATATTAGTGAATCGTTAATGGTCCATGAAACTGCGGCGTGGCCGTGTCGGCACCCAGAGAGACAGCTGCATACCTGTGTCCCGCGTGGCTGCGAGAGCCAAGGATCTGAGCCCTGGCCCCCAGGGGCTGGCAGCAGGGTGGCGGCCGAGGCCCTGAGGACGTGCGAGGCTGGCACGGGGCGGGGGCCTGGGCTGAGGCCGGGGCTGGACGCTCACGAGGAGCCAGCCCTGCTGGGAAACGGCCCCTGGGCCGGGCCTCCCTGCACATCCTGGGCGGGTGGATCCCCTGGGCAGGTGGAGCCTGGGATGCTAAACGGGCCCCGAGGTCTGGAGGGACCACCCATCCCTGTGCCTGCACAAGATGCTAAGTGCTGCCTTGTCGGGGCGCCGTGCGGTGGGCCAGCAGAGGTGTCACAGCAAGACCCACAAAGCCTTGAAAATACAGCCTTTGCGCCCATGGGAGCAGGATTCAGGTTGAGAGAAAGCTGCATGGGAAGGTCAACGCAGCTGCGAGGTGTGGTGGTGATGTCCAGGCATGGCTGTAAGCAGTGGCAGGTCAGCATCTGGGACACAAGCGTCTGCCTGTCCGAGCAGCGCAGCTTTTGTACAAACTCTGCTGTTTCCCCGGGAGCATGGAGGGCTCCAGTCAAGGGCTAGCTTTAGACTTGTCACTTTGCAGGCAAACCACCCCGGGTCCCACGGGGAGGCTACCCACTCAGCATCAGGAGAGCAGCTCATCCTAAACACCCCCCTTGAAGAGCCGCCTCTTCCCACCCCTGACATTCCTACTCACCTAGTTCAGTCCAGTTCAGTCTCTCAGTCGTGTCCGACTCTTTGCAACCCCACGAACCGCAGCACGCCAGGCCTCCCTGTCCATCACCAACTCCCAGAGTTCACCCAAACCCATGTCCATTGAGTCGGTGATGCCATCCAGCCATCTCATCCCCTGTCGTCCCCTTCTCCTGCCCTCAAGCTTTCCCAGCATCAGGGTCTTTTCCAATGAGTCAGCTCTTCACATGAGGTGGCCCAAGTATTGGAGGGACCTGCAAACAGACCTCCGCACCAAGTCACAGTCCATCCAGGCAGGTTTAGAATGCGACACATCCCCGGAGACCCGGTTGGCTACTGCCTTCAGCGTGCATGTGTGCGCTCACTCGTGCGTGAATGTGCGTGTGTGCGTGCTCGTGTAGGCAGGGGAGGGGTTGGAGGAGAACGGCAGAGCACACCGATTTTCAAGAATGCACCATTAGCTTCATCCCAGGAGCTCAGAATCGGCCAGGCTCCCCAGCCACGTGGAGAAATTCCACACTCCGTCTCTAACTCTGTAACGAGTGCGCCTTGTGTTAGCTCCCCGGAGCAGGTGCCCCTGCGAGGCCCCTGCCCTGCACAGGGTGCCCCAGCTGTCAGCTGGTCTTCCTCCCATGGCTCAGGGATCTGCTGGCCAGTAGGACCTCATTCTGAAGGACCTCATTCCAGAGCTGCTCCAGGCCACCCTTGTCGGGTTTGGCTGTGGGCAAGGCAGACAAGTGCCCCCGAGGGGCTTCATCACACAAGGGTGAGGCCGGCCCCCTCCCAGGACCCACCCCTGGCCTCAGAGACCAGAGTCTCCCTCCTCCTGCCCAGGGTCCTGCGTGCCACCCAAGCCTCGGCTTTCGGCACCTGGACCCTCCCGACCGGCCGTGACCCCCCGAGAGCGGGGCCTCGGGCTCAGAGCTGCCGCCCACTTTGGGGGTGCACCGCCCTCCTGGCTCAAACATGTTCTCCCCAAGCCTCACGTCAACACCCCAGAGTGGGGTGTGGCCGTCACTGCTGGCATGACCGTAGAGTGCAGCCTGGTTTATGATCCTAAAGGCAAAGCTCAGATGTCTGTCTGCTCATTGTCGCCTGAGGCCCCCACGGGCCCACAGCTGCACCGCGACGGCGTCACTGTCTAACCTGATGCTCACAGGCACGCTGGAGACGCAGTCCCACTGCCTCCAACCTGCTCCGGCTCAGAGAGTGGGGTGCAAGCAGGCAGCAGCCGGGGCCACGTGGCGGGTTAGGACGCGGCAACGCGGGGTCCAGCCTCCTCCGCCCCAGGAAGCTGGCTTCTCCCCAGAGACATGGTTGTCTCTGCAGTCAGAGCCGCAGAAGCATGCACGGCCGCGGTGTTGTCTGGGGTCAGGGCTGGAACCGCCCCCGCCGTCTTCATTACAGCCTCTCCAGGCTGCCGACGGGGAGCTTAGCGGCCCTGTGAGTTTCCTGGGGCTGCGGTAAGAAGGTACCCTGCGTGCCGGAAGCCCAAGGTCAAGGTGTCGATAGGGCCGTGCTTCCTCGGCAGCCTCGGGGGTCCTTCTTTGCCCTCCTCTTAGCTCCTGGTGGTCCCGGAGGCCCTGGGGGCCCCTCGGCTCACAGGCACGCGCTCTGATCGCTGCCTCCTTCTCGTCGCCTCCACCTGTGTGTCCCTGCGTCAGCATCAAATCTCTCTTCTTAGGCCCCAGCCACGAGACTAAGGCCCACCCACATCCGCTTCGTCTCATCTAAACGCGGTTGCATTTGTAAAGACCCTACTTCCGAATAAAGTCCTGTTCAAAATATTAGGAAAGACTTAGGATTTCAAACTGTTCCTGAAGAAGCACAGTTCACACCCTCTGCACACACAGCTGAGGGTGAGAACTGGGCCACTGGAAGCAATACTGACCCACGCTAATTAAATCATTGCCATTTAGCTGCTCAGCCAGGTCCAACTCTCTGTGACCCCATGGACTGTACCCACCAGGCTCCTCTGTCCATGGGTTTTTCCAGGCAAGAATGCTGGAGTGGGTTGCCATTTCCTTCTCCAGGGGATTAAATCAAAGAAGGGATAAGCTCATTAACATGTTACATCATCCTGTTTTTAATAAAAAAAGCCTGATCATTGCATTATAATAACTTCCAAAAGAACAGTCAGCAAGAATTAGTTTCAGGATCGATATCTTCAGAAGGACATGTTATTCAAATGAAAGCTTATTCTCTTGATTTAGAATTTAGTTAATTTAGACAATGGTGGAGCCATTGCAATTTGATGCATGAAGACAGAATACACGTTTATGATGTAAAGTAGATGCAGCATTGGCCAAAATCACAAGAGGTCGTCTCTGCTGACAGGAGGCATCTCAGACGACTGTCACTCACTGCCGGGCACTAAGCCCCATCCCCGTGCTGAGCAGGTCCTCGGCGTCCTAAGTTCATCGTTCCCTCACTCACCTGCCGGTCTGACTGACTGGCAGGTAGAGGCTTTGGGGATGAAGGCGCTGACGCTGCTGCTGCAAACCAGCCGCAGGGGTGAGCGAAGACCCTGGTGACTGAAGCCGGTCAGAAATGCAGGTGTCAGCACAGCCGAGCCCGCCACGTCTCCCTGGAGCAAGAAGCCCCATCAACACAAGCAAGACGGCTCCAAGGAGAATTCTAACTCACTCCACCCAGGGTGAATATTTCATTTTTCCTTTTTAGGGCTCAGGAAGTAATCAGAACTACCAAGGAAGGGAGCATCAGAAAGTTGAGCTGGACAGAGCTGGACAGAAAGTTGGGCTGGCAGTGACCCCCCAGGGGTGGCCACCGAGTGCAGTACAGGGGTCAGGAGGGCATCTGGGGTCAGCCATGTCTCCAGAAGTGATCGGAACACAGTCTTCTTTGGAGAAAGTCACTCTCCATGTGACCTCCATGATTCTCTAACAACCGGGGATTAAAATCTCCCCAAAAGGAGCTCACGTTGGAAACTCACGAAGCACACAAGGGAAACAGCTCCACAAATAAGTCGGCAGGGACGCAGCACACGATAGCTTTATCCCCACCTGGACTTAACACGTGAAAACGTCAACTGCGGAACATAAGCTAACCATCTGTTAAATGTTGAAAACAAAACTGAAATTATGAGAAAATGAACTAGAAGCAAGAGGCAGTGATGAGCTGGCAGAAATGGGGGAAAATGACCCCCTCGAAATGGGAATTGTCATTGTTGACACAAAATTCAGTGGGTAGGCAAACAGCTGAAGAGAGAAAAATCTACACGCTTCAGATAGATCTGAAGAAATTACCTGAATGCATCACGTGAATAGAATTAGAGGTGGGCGTTCTGGAAGTGGGGGTAAACCCTGAAGTCAGAGCATCCCTCGCCTGAAGGTAAAAACGCCGGGCAGAAAGCAAACATCAGCCAGTGTCCCAGAACACACGTGACAGACAATTACATCCCATGTCAGCAAGAAACAGACGAGCACTTTACACTCACAGCTTTGGCAGTTGATGGACACATTCCTGAATGATAATTAGAAGGTACTTTAAAGTGAAGGATGGTCAAGATACTGCAGAGAGAGGCAGGTGAGATTCAGGAAAAGATGAGCTTTGAGAAAAGGTCTAGTATTTAAACTTAGGATGTAGAGGGACTTCGACCGGTGGTCCAG
>SJYC01083943.1:0-17650 GCA_006408675.1 Madoqua kirkii | reverse complement strand
TATACACATCTCCTTTGGAAAAAGGCCCCAAAAACCTTAACATTCTTTTGTTGGCCAAGCCAAGTGGCATACAGGATCTTAGTTCCCCAACCAGGGATTAAGCCTGTGCCCCCTCCAGTGGAAGCACAGGGTCTTAACCATGGGACTGTCAGGGAAGTCCCAAGGCAGTATTTTTAAGATGTCAATACTACCCCCAAGTGATCTGTATATTCAGTGTAATTCCTATCAAAATCTCAAGTGTTTTTGCAGAAACACAAAACTCCATCCTAAAGTTAATATGAAATTTAAAGAGATCCCAAATAGTCAAAACAATCCTGAAAAAGTAGAACAAAGCTGGATGATCCAAACCTCCTGTTTCAAAACTTATTTCAAAGCTTATGGTAATCACATCAATGTGTTACTTGCATATAGACAGATATACAGACCAAAGGAATAGAGTAGAGAGCCTATAAATAAACCCTCACATATATGGTCAAGTGATTCTTAACAAGATTTCAAGACCACTCAATGGGAAAAGAACAGCTTTTTCAGCAAATGTTGCTGGAAAAACTGGATATCCACATTCAAAAGGGTGAAGTAGTACTATCACTTTAATCTATACACAAAAATTTACTCAAAATAGATCAGAGACCTAAATGTAAGAGAAAGGTAATACTATAAAATTTCTGGAAGAAAACATGAGAGGACTTCATGACACTGGATTTGACAGTGATTTCTTAAATATGACACCAAAACTGAGGACAACAAAAAATAAAAAATAGATAAATTGAACTAACATCAAATTTTTAAACTTTTTGCCTTATAAGACATAATCAGCATAGTGAAAAGGCAACCCTCAGACTGGGAGAAAATATTTCTAAATCATATACCTAATAAGGTTTTAACATCCAAAATATATAAAGAATTTGCACAGCTCAACAATAAATAGCCAATTAAAGAATGGTCAAAGGGTTTGATTAGATATTTCTCCAAAGAAAATAACAAATGGCTCATAAGCATATGAAAACATTTTCTCAACATCACTAATCATTAGAGAAATGCAAATCAAAACTACAATGAGATACTACCTCACATCCACTGCTCAGCTAAGCTAAGTTGCTTTAGTCGTGTCTGAACTCTGTGCAACCCCATAGATGGCAGCCCACCAGGCTCCATCGTTCCTGGGATTCTCCAGGCAAGAACACTGGAGTAGGTTGCCATTTCCTTCTCCAAAGCATGAAAGAGAAGAGTGAAAGTGAAGTCGCTCAGTCGTGTCTGACTCTTAGAGATCCCATGGACTACAGCCTACCAAGTTCCTCCGTCCATGGATTTTCCAGGCAAGAGTACTCGAGTGGGGTGCCATTGCCTTCCCCACACATCCACTAGGATGGCTATTAACTAAAATTAATTTTAAAAAACAGAAAATAACAAGTTTTGCTGAGGATGTACAGAAATTAAAACCCTTGCGTACTATAGGTGGAAATGTAAATGATGGACATACTGTGGAAAACAGTACAATGACTCCTCAAAAACTGAAGAATAGAATCAACATATGGTTTAGCAATTCCACTTCTGGGTACATACCAAAAAGAATTGAAAACAGAGTCTCAGAGAAATATTTGTACACCTATGTTCATAAAAGCATTGTTCACTATAGCCAAATGATGAAAGTAACCCAAAGGTCCATTGACAGGTGGATGGATTAACAAAATATGATATATCCACACAATGGAATACTATTCAACCTTCAAAAAGAAGGAAATTCTGACATGTGCTACAACATGTGCTCTGCTAAGTGAAATAAGCCAGTCATAAAAAGACAATAGTATATAATTCCACTTTTTTGTAGCATCTAGAGTAGTCAAATCCACAGAGACAGAATGTTGAGGGTTGTTGCCAGGGGCTGTGAGGAGGGGGAATTGGAGAGTTATTCTTTAATGGGTACAGAGCTTTAGTTTTGCAAATGAAAAGAGTTCTTTAGATGGACTATGGTGACGATTGCACAACAATAGCAATAGTATAATGTTGTTATAAATCTACTGAATTGTAGATTAAAAATAATTTTAAAATTTTATGCTTTTACTACAATTTAAAAAAATCATACAAAATTCTCAACAAAATACTAACCAGTGTAATCCAACAAAATATAGAAAGAATTATAAACCATGACCAAGTGGGGTTTATTCCAGGAGTGCAAATTATGTAGACATCCAAAAATCAATGACAGCATAAGTCATCATATCAATGGAATAAATAACAAAAATAACAATCACTTCAATAACACAGAAAAGCATTTGATCAAACACAACTACCCTCTTTCATGATAAAAACATTTAACAAACTATGAATAGAAGTGAACTTCTTTGACTTAATAAAAGGCATTTATAAGAAACCCACACACTTAATGCAGAAAGACTGGATGCTCTCCCTCTAATGTCATTTCTATTCAGTGTTAGACTGAAGCTCTATCCAGGGGAATTAGGGGGAAAGGTATCCATACTGGAAAGGAAGAAGTAAAAACTGTCTTTATTTGCAAATGATATAACCTTGTCTGTAGAAAAGTGTAAGGTATTCATTGAAAAACTATTAAAACTAGTAAATAGATTTAGCAAGGTTACAGGACACAAGACTGACATAAAAAATTAATTGCATTTGTATACACTTACAATAAACATTCTGGAAAGGAAATGAAAGAAACAATTCCACTCACAATAGCATCAAAAACAACAAAATACTTAGGAATACATGTAACCAAGAATGTTAAATATCTGTTCATTGAAAACTATAAAACTTTGATGAAAGAAATTAAAAATGTTCTTCAATAAATTCTATCAAGGAACCTGCTCCAGGATGATGGGCAACATGATAAAACAAATTCAGCTCATGAACATGGACCTATTTCTACACTGTATTGTTCAGAAGTGAATTCCTTGATCAAAAGCAGTGCTATATCAGTTTAGTTCAGTTCAGTTCAGTCACTCAGTCATGTCCAACTCTTGGCGACTCTATGGACTGCAGCACACCAAGCCTCCCTGTTCATCACCAACTCCTGGAGTTCACCCAAACTCATGTCCATTGAGTTAATGATGCCATCCAACCATCTCATCCTCTGTTGTCCCCTTCTTCTCCTGCCTTCAGTCCTTCTCAGCATCAGAGTCTTTTCCAATGAGTCAGTTTTTCACATCGGGTGGTCAAAGTATTGGAGTTTCAGCTTCAACATCAGTCCTTCCAATGAACACCCAGGATTGATCTCCTTTAGGATGGACTGGTTGGATCTCCTTGAAGTCCAAGGGACTCTCCAGGGTCTTCTCCAACACCACAGTTCAAAATCATCAATTCTTCAGCACTCAGGTTTCTTTATAGTCCAACTCTCATATTCATACATGACTACTAGAAAAATCATAACCTTGACTAGATGGACTTTTGTTGGCAAAGTAATGTCTCTGCTTTTTAATATGCTGTCTAGGTTCAGTGCTAAATGAAATACCATAATTGTGGATAAGTCCACAGATGGTAGTTTTGGCATTGTGTGCAGGGGAGGCGAATCCATATCCAGGGTAAGTGTTTATTTCAGTAAGAACAAAACTCTGCCACTTCCATGATGGAAAGGATCTAATGTAAACATAGGCAGAAGTGCCATATTGGGTGTTCAGTGTCATTTTTTTTCTGCAAATGAATGAGCACTAGCAAGATTGGCCTTGTTGAGTGTAAGTCCATATTACTGAGCCTGTGCACAACCTTGGTCCCTCCACCATGGCCACTTTATTCAAGAGCCCGTTGGGTAATGACAAGGTGATTGAGGAAAGAGGTTGATTGGTATTCACAGAACAGATCATACTACCCATCCAATTACTAACCCATCCTTTTCTGCTGAGGACACCATTAGTGAGCATTCTCATTCTTGGCCCATAAAGAAATGGCTACCACATTCTTTTTCCTCCAACCTCCTTGTCACCAAGTTTCCAGTTGTGTTCCTTCCCTGTCCCTGACCATCTAGCCAAACCATTGGCTACAGTCATGAGTTGATATATAATTGCACCTGTGACTATTTCTCCTTCCAGGAAAAATAAGGAACTACCTGGGCTAGGAGGATTTCCCTTCACCACTATCCTTCTGGAATGTCCCAGAAAGGGCTGCACCTGCAACTTTCCACTTTTGAGTGGGCCTGCATACTATATAGGAGAAGACAATGACAACCCACTCCAGTACTCTTGCCTGGAAAAATCCCATGGATAGAGGAGCCTGATAGGCTGCAGTCCATGGGGTTGCTAAGAGTCGGGCATGACTGAGCCACTTCACTTTCACTTTTCACTTCCATGCATTGGAGAAGGCAATGGCAACCCACTCCAGTACTCTTGCCTGGAGAATCCCAGGGACAGAGGAGCCTAGTGGGCTGCCATCTATGGGGTTGCACAGAGTCAGACACAACTGAAGTGACTTAGCAGAAGCAGCAGCATACTATGTAAAACCATTTGTAAGCCAAGCCCTGCATTCTCTTCCTCTGAGGAGCCCACTCAAAAGTGGAATGGTCCTAGAGAAAGAAGTAGTTTGGCAAATGTGGAGCCATAGTCACTCAGACCACTTCCGCATGCAGTTTAACTGAACCTTCAAGGCCTGCTTGCACTTATCTCATGTATTCCAGCTTGATGTCTTTGTGATTCATGATGTGCTTCAGACTAAAGTTCATGATGTGCAGCTCAGGTCACGTGGTATAACTTGGTGGCCCACGGTTAAGTGTTCAGTTCCTACTTAGGCCCAGTAGCAAACCAAAAGTTGGTTCTCAAAAGGGCAGTAGTTATGATGTAGGAGATAGATGGGCTCCAGGCTAGACACTTACAACGAGCTTCCTGTTTGCATTTCCTGAGACCTACAATCAGCCTCCTGTTTTCCCTCTGAAATGGAAGTAAAAATAGAAACTGGGTAAATAGCCAGTGTTTGTCTCTTGTAAACACCTTAAGGTAATAGTCATCACAAGGACAAAGAGAGGCAAAACCTCGTTTGAGTGAAGGATTAAGGAATCTCCCCTCCTCTTTTGGGACAAGGGAAACACTACACATGCATGGAAAGGCTGCTTGTGGGTCAAAAGTCAAGGGATAATGCCGGGCCATAATGAATCTTACTCTTCCCAGAAGCCTTCACTTTGAGATCCATCTTGGCTGAGGGGTGCATGTGCACCCCAGTGGAGGGTCCCAGGGTAGGTCAGGTGTGGAAAAAGAAACCAGATAATTGGCCCGAAGGAAGAAAAAACCTACATAAAGGAAGAACTGACCTATATAAATGACAACTGCCTCTTTACTGTGCTCCTCCTCACTGGGGGATGCCACATCCTTTTTTTTTAAGTGTGCATCTCTGCCTTGCTTCTATCTTAACAAACCGTTTCTCTGAATGCTCTCTCCCACTTGTTGTTATGCTATGTATCTAATAATAAACTTAGTGCCGGCATTTACATTTTCTGCCTCTATGATAAATGTATTTTTCACTGGGGGCAGAGATCCAGGGAAATTTAGCTTCTAGCCTCTAGCACTTGCTGGTCTGGTGGCTAGGATTCCTGCTTTTCATCCAGGTTATCCATGTTCAACTCCTGGGCAGGGAATTAGATCTCATTCACGCCACCACTCACTGCTGCCTCACCAAAATCAGTTATTCGCAGAGGATAGCAGAACTTTGCTCCAAAATCCTAAGGACCTGTCTGTGCTGTGATTCATCTATTTGTGCCTGCCAAAGTTCCGAACAGCATCCTTCACCAGCACTGGCACTTCAAGCACCGCTGGCCCAAGCGGCAGAGCAGCTTGCATGGCAAGTGCAGAGTCCACTCAGAGTTAGGGGTTTTGGGTTATTCAGCAAATGGACCAGAGTAGCACACCCAGAGAAGGGATATGTCTTCAAAATCCAAAGAGGCGCTGTGCCTTTGTTTTGGTCAGAGAAGGGGCCAGATATGACAACCCATCATTCCTTCACCTTAGAATGAGTATCTCTGCATGCCCCCACATCATGACCCCTAGAAATTTCACTGAAGTGGTAGGTCCCTGAATTTTTTGTGGAATTTATTTCATACCTTCTGATGCATCCTAGCCGTATGTCTGGAGTAGTTGCCACTTCCTGCTCACAATGTCCAATCAGCATAACATCATGAATGTATTAGACTACATGTGTGAAATTTCATGGAAAAGAGAGGCCACCAGTGTCCCTGAACCTGCGTCTCTTGCATCTCCTGCATTGGCAGGTAGATTCTAACTAGCACCACCTGGGAAGCCTTGACCATGCCATCTTGACTAGTCTGCCTTTTCCCTACACAAACCAAATATTTCTTTCTTCTCTCTCATTTTCATCATCTAACATAAAATGTGTTTTTAATAGTGAAGTTTATCTCAGTATAAAGTGTATCTCAGTATTTTGGTAAAGAATCTGCCCACAGTGTGGGAGACCTGAGTTCGACTCTTGGTTTGGGAAGATATCCTGGAGAAGGGCATGGCAACCCACTCCAGTATGCTTGCCTGGAGAATCTCAAGAATAGGGGAGCCTGGAAGGCTACAGTCCATAGGGTGGCACAGAGTTGGACACAACTGAAGCAGCTTACCAGGTCTGTACAGCATGGTCAGGTTCTCTCACCCTATGGCACTCACTCCAGTCCACACTTAGTAAACAACAGCTGAGATCACTTATAGTACAGTGCATGTGCACCATGAGGCACTGGCTTGGTCTTGGGCTACTTCGTGTGGTACACCTATATCAGCTCCACCTGAAAAAAACCTTTGGGGCTGCATTATGGCATGTTGGCTGTGTTATGGCTATGTCTGGTGGGTCAACCATGAGAGGAGAAAAGACAGTGTATCTGCTGCTATGGCTACTGGGCCATCCAGGAGAGAATAAACGTGTCTGCACTTCCGATGGCTCCTTGAGTTTTCTTCCAGCATCTTAACTCACACCTTGGCTACCAGGGGTTCAGTGAACAGTTCACACAGGGAGCTATAACAAGATAATTGGTGTAGTCAGCAGGATACCCAGCAGGTAGAGGAGGAGCCTGAGGCTCCACAGAAGAAGAGGAGGAGGAGGAGGAGCACCCAGCAGGACAAGAGCCTGAGGTACCACTGGATGGAGGAAGCCAGTGGCCACCATATAGAATATAGTGCCATGTGGCTACAATCCTATCAGCATGGGCTCTGCCGGAAGACTGGGAGGTGGTGGCTGGGTGGATGGGTGACCACAGAACATTGAAAAAGCATTATAGGCAGTGAGTTCCCATTTGCTGAACAAGATGGCACGTACTGCTGCTAGCACTGTGGGATGGATTTTCCTGACTGCCCTGAAGGTGAATGTGGATAGTGTCCTACGTGGTGGCAAGCCAGGGTGCCATGTGCAGAGGCACTTGGAAGAAGCAGAGCAACATATACTAGAATGAGAGTAAGAACCTTGTGGCTTTGAATTTGAAATATGAAACTAAGGATAATGATGATAAATGTTATGAGACTGTGGGTCACTGCTTGTCAGCAACACCTGCTGTGCAGCAGAAGTGAAGTAGGAGCAGCCTATGGCCCAAGGGGCCATCCTCAAGGGGCCCCCAGTGTGACTGAGTCACGACGTATTGACCATATACTCAGGCAGAGTTGGTTGACTTGGGTAAGAAGTTTTGGCAAAAGAAAGGGGAAACTTGGCAGCTTGGCTTTTGTGACTCTGAGACACAGGGGTGGGCCCAGAACCTGTGGGGGGGTGGGGGTTGCAGGTTCTTTACTGAGAGAAGTAGAGGGACAACATGCAAGGCACCATTTTGAAAATGTGAAGAACCCAAAGGGGGCCCGAGCTGGCAGGCCTCCTATCTAGGTTCCTCAGATGCAAACGTGGGCTGATTTGCGCAAAGGTATACTGTAAAGGCTGTGTCCGATGATGTAGAACAGTGTATAAGTCTGTGTCCTATAATGTGCTACTGCCCTCTGATTCTCTTGCAGGTTTAGAACAGTGTTTGGAATCATGTGATGGACTGCATTTAGAATCATGTAGGTTGACTATGAATCATGTGGGCGGACTATGAATACCACAAAAATCCCCTCCTCCTTGAAGGGGTGGGCCTGGAGCCCATGAGGGGTTTTGTGGGTCTTTAATAAAAACCATGTAGGGGTGGAGTTGCCCTTGTGGAGGCTGTATTACAGTTTCACAAAGACAGATGGTGGACTGGACCTGGCCATGGAAGATAAAGGCACTCCGCATACAGTGGTTCTTCTAGCCCCGTGAGGGCAAGGACTGCAAATTGAGTTCCAGGTGATACCTGGCATGGGGTTTTGCCATGTATTGGGGATGTAGCTGTTTGTTGTTATAACATTTGCTGTTGTTGCAAGATGTAATGCCAGAGAGTCCACCTCCAGCAGCCAGGGATTCAACCTGAAGGGATGAGCAGCGTTGGTGAGAAACTGAGACAGCCTCTCAGTTTTCCTTTGGACTGCCAGTTTATTTCAAGCTTATGATTCTCTTTTATATGTTTACAAAATCATTAGGTCAGAGGTTTGATATTTGTAGTTCCCAGAGACCCAGATTTATTTTTCTCCAAAAATCATTCAGTTCAGTTCAGTTCAATTCAGTTCCGTTCAGTCACTCAGTCGTGTCCGACTCTCTGCGCCTCCATGAATCGCAGCATGCCAGGCCTCCCTGTCCATCACCAATTCCCAGAGTTCACTCAGACTCATGTCCATCAAGTCAGTGATGTCATCTAGCCATCTCATTCTCTGTTGTCCCCTTCTCCTCCTACCCCCAATCCCTCCCAGCATCAGAGTCTTTTCCAAGGAGTCAGCTCTTCGCACGAGGTGGCCAAAGTCCTGTAGTTTCAGCTTTAGCATCTTTCCTTCCAAAGAAATCACAGGGCTGATCTCCTTCAGAATGGACTGGTTGGATCTCCTTGCAGTCCAAGGGACTCTCAAGAGTCTTCTCCAACACCACACTTCAAAAGCATCAATTCTTTGGCACCCAGCCTTCTTCACAGTCCAGCTCTCACATCCATACATGACCACTGGAAAAACCATAGCCTTGACTAGACGACCTTAGTTGGCAAAATAATGTCTCTGCTTTTGAATATGCTATCTAGGTTGGTCATAACTTTTCTTCCAAGGAGTAAGCGTCTTTTAATTTCATGGCTGCAGTCACCATCTGCAGTGATTTGCTCCTCAAAAGGAGTTCCTTCTTCAGTGATTCTTTTTTTTCCCCCCTTAGTGATTCTTTTATCTACTTTTTCTCATGTATCCTTGTGAATACACTGTAACTCATGCTAATGTCTGGGCTGCATACCACATTCCTCAGTTTAATTCTTATCTTTCTAAGTCCTGTTTGCCCCTAGTATCCTAAGCTCAATATTTCTAAGAAAGGGCTTCTAGCTACAAATATCTCTAAAGTTCCTAATCTCTATAAGCTATAGTAGAATATGCTAACATTACAGCATCCCTTAAATCCTTAGCTTCTAACTATTTTAATTATTCCTAAGCCCTAAATTCAGCAAACTCCTTTGCCATAAACACTTTTCTCACAAATGGGCTTCAGATAGCAATCCCTCCCACGGCCTCAAACTGTGACCTATGTGCTCATCCTGGAACACTCTTTTGTAAAAGTCCTTGAATGAATGTCAGTGATTAACTTTATGAATTATTCTTTGAGCACAGCTGCAGAAGGCTTTATGCCTTCTCATGCTGCTCTCAAAAACAATAAGCACCTTAATATTCTCTTCAGTCAACTCAGCCAAGGAAAGGAAAAAACAAGTCAGAATCATAAAGCCTAATTCCTTCATTCCAGGTCCGTGCCTATGGAAAAAAGGGAGGAGGTTTTGTCAGTAATGCTTAATGTGGCTCTTGACAATGTAAGTTCAAGGGTCAGTGTTACTTACCAAGGGAATATCACAGAAGATGAACTGTGCATAGATTGTGAGGTGAGAGACCCTGAAGGGGTGGAGTGTGGAGAGAGAGCAAATTAGTCAAGATGGCATGGTCAAGCTCTCTTGCCCCACGGCCTCTCGCTCTTGCCTCATGCTTCGTGGGTACATGGTTATGTAACAGCTGAGATCACCTTCAGTACTGTGTATGCCTGCCTCAAGGTACTGGCTTGGTCATGGGCTATTTTGTGCAGTTGCCTGTATCAGCTCCACCTGAAAAAAGTCCTTGTGGCTATGTATGGCTGTGTTATAGTCTGTTGGCTGTGTTGTGGCTGTGTCTGCTTGGTCAACCAGAAGAAGTGAGAATACGGTGTGTCTGCTGTGCCAGCCAGGAAGGAGTGACGCACCTGCAGTTCCTATGGCTCTTTGAGTTTTCTTCCAACTTAGCCCGTACCTTTTCTACCTTGGGTTCAGTGAACAGTTCACACAGTGAGCTACAGCAAGACAGCATACAAAAATATTTCTCTCAAGAAGAGGTAGAGCGCTGGGCCAAGGAAGACAAGAGGGAAAGGAGCTAGAAGGACAAGATCTAATTCTAAGGGTCTTCTGAAACCCCTGCCCTTTTTCTCAAAACTGAATTTTACATATCCTACCTGACCTAGTCAGCTGTTAGATGGCCATTCATATTGGTCCAGGGACCTTAAGGTGACTATTAAAGGAAATTCTGTTGTTTTAAAAATCAGAATTTAAAATGAAGTGAATAAAGAGTATCTTCTTGCTGGTCACACTTTGCTTTGGGACCTCGGCTTTGGGGCCTTTTGGGATTTAAGTCTAACTATAGGTCTAGAAAGAAAGAGGGCTGGTAGAGTTAATCCTGAGGAAGGTAGTTAGTGTTTCTCATGGCAACTGCTCAGGGGAGGCTATTTCAGGTTTTTCAAGTGAGAAAGGACTAATCTCAGGCAGGGATGGAATGACTGCTTTTTTTCTGGCAAAGGAGACAGTGAAATTTAGGGACTTGATGTCCCCAGGAAAATCCCATGGATGGAGGAGCCTGGTAGGCTGCAATCCATGGGGTCACTAAGAGTCAGACACCACTGAGCGACTTCACTTTCACTTTTCACTTTCATGCATTGGAGAAGGAAATGGCAACCCACTCCAGTGTTCTTGCCTGGAAAATCCCAAGGACGGCGGAACCTGGTGGGCTGCCATCTATGGGGTTGCACAGAGTCAGACACAACTGAAGCAATTCAGCAGCAGCAGCAGCATCCTTAGAATCTTTGTGTATTTCCCATTCCAACTTTCACGATCTCATTTCTTCCTAATCAATGCTCTCACTTCAAGAAAATTGACACTGTAAAGATGGGAATTCAATCTGTGTTGTCATTTAGCTACTCACAGGAGATGGGAATTCAATCTGTGTTGTCATTTAGCTACTCACAGGGTAAGATCAGGATTTCAAAAAACTTAGCCCTGCAGATACAGGAGAGAAGCTTTCTTTAGAGGCAGCTACAGAAGCTTTCAGGACATTTATGCAGAGCTCAAACTGGGGGTTTGAGGTCTTTGGCTCATCTTGACTTCACACTCTCCACACAGTTAGGACCACTCAGCTTCATTACACATTTTTTTTTTTTTTTTTTTTTTGCCACGCAGTGCAGCTTGCAGGATCTCAGCTCCCCAACTGGGGATTAATCTGGGCCAGGGCAGTAAAAGCCTGGAATGCTAGCCAGTAGGTCACTGGGGGAGTTCCTACACACCTTTTTAAAATTTATTTATGTATTTTGGCCTTCCTTTCTGCATTTAGGCTTTCTCTAGCTGTGGTGAGCAAGACCTGCTATCCTGCGGTGTACAGCGTTCTCACTGTGGTGGCTTCTCGTGGTGCACAGCAAAGACTCTAGGGTGCAGGCTCAGTAGCTGTGGTGCATGAGCATTTTTGCCCCACAGCATGTGGAATCTTCCTGGGTTAGGGATCAAACCTGTGTCCCCTGCATTGGCAGAAGGATTCTTAACCACTGGACAACCAGAGAAGTCCCCTACACTCCTTATTTTGACTAAAATGTTATAAGGTGCCAAATGCTTGGCCACCTAGAATCTCACTTTCTATCATTATCTGATTATAGATATCCAACAGGGGAATTCAAGTAACTCTACTGCCACATCATCCTAAGGACTTCCAGTGTTTTCATTACCACTGGAAACAGGGTCACTAGTGCCTTAATTCCAACCAGAGAACTGTCCAGAGTCAATGCAGAGAATTTAAGTATGTTTCCCTGGAACAATTTCTAGTACCAAAATGAATTCTATCAGAGAGATAGTAACACTAGTGGATACACATGTGTGTGTAACACTTATACAGTATTAGGAGATTAATTACAAGAAATTTGCCACATATTGTGAGGGCTGAAGCTAAGCAAGCCCGAATTGTATAGGACAGGCCATCAAGAAGGCAAGTTAGTGGATTGGGCTGGAATTCACAGGCACAGAGACATCAATGATGCTGTCCACATGCTATCAGAAAAGGATAATTGCAGCAGGATGGAACCCCATGGACACAAGCTGAATTTGTTGTCCACAGGTAATCAGGAAGGAAAAATCCAGTTAACAGAGAATTAGTGTAGACTGTTAAGAATCTGGCTCAGGGAATGCCTACACCTTCTTTTATATGGCTTCCATTGATTGTCAGACCCACCAGAATAATTTCCTTTATCAATAAAATCAACCATTAAGGAATTTATTATGTCTGCAAAATTACTCTGATAGCAGCACTAATTGGTATTTGATTGAATAGTGGGAGAAAGTGTGTGTATATTACAAAATGTCCACTATTCTTACTCCCAGTCTCATAATTTAGCCAACCAAGTTGACACATCTAAAACTTATCACACTACCTTTGTCAAAGTGTTTATTACTTTATTCCAGTCCACATGAATCATTTCAGTCAAGTCTGACTCTTTTCAACTATGGACTGTAGCCTGCCAGGCTCTTCTGTCCATGGGATTCTCTAGGCAAAATTATTAAAGTGGGTTGCTATTTTCTCCTCCAGGGGATCTTCCTGACCCAGAGATCGAACCTGCATCACTTGTGTCCAGTGGTGTCCAGTGGCTTCTTTACCACCAGTGCCACCGAGGAGTCCCTTTTCCCAACCTATGTAACTGTAATAATCTCCTGTTTCTCATCTACCCTCTTCCTTTCATTAATCTTGCATTAATCTTCCTACAAAACTGCATTTGTATGACTGTGGTATAGGTCAAACATTAAGATATACAGACTACAAATAATCTAGCTGAAATACAAATATACATATAAAATATTAATATGACAACATTAAGAATTATCAATTAATATGTCAGTTTTCTAAAATTTAGGTATTTTTGTTTTTTTCAAACTTTAAACTTTTTATTTTGTATTGGAGTATAGCCAATTAGCAATGTTGTGATAGTTTCATGTGAGCAGCCAAAGGACTCAGCCATACATATACATGTACCCATTCTCTCCCCAAATCCCCTCCCATCCAGGCTGGCACATAACACTGAGCAGAGTTCCATGAGCTGTTAAATAGGTCTTTGTTGGTTACTCATTTTGAATACAGCAGTGTATACATGACCCTCCCAAACTCACTATCCTTTTCCCCTGACAACCTAAGTTTGTTTTCTAAATCTGTGAATCTCTTTCTGTTTTGTAAGTAAGAACAGTTGTATCATTTCTTTTAGATTCCACATGTAAGGGATGTCATATGATATTTTTCCTTCACTGTCTGACTTACTTCACTCAGAATCTCAATCTCTAGGTCCATCCATGTTACTGTAAATGCCATTATTTTATTCTTTTTAGTGGCTGAGTAATATTCCATTTTATATGTATACCAAATCCTCTTTATCCATTCCTCTGTCAATGTACATTTAGGTTGTTTCCATGTCCTGGCTATTGTAAACAATGCTGCAATGAACACTGGGATGCATATATCCTTTCAGATCATGTTTTTCTCTGGATATATGCCCATTAGTGGGATTTCAGGGTCATATAAGGAACCTCCATACTGTTATCCATGTGTGAGGGGGTTCCCTTCTCTCCACACCCTCTCTGGCATTTATTGTTCATGGATTTTTTGATGATAGCCATTTTGATCAGCATATTAAAAAGCAGAGACATTACTTTCCCAACAAAGGTCCATCTCAACAAAGCTATGCTTTTTCCAGTGGTCATATATGGATGTGAGAGTTGGACCATAAAGAAAGCTGAGTGCTAAAGAATTGATGCTTTTGACCTGTGATGTTGGAGAAGACTCTTGAGAGTCCCTTGGACTTCAAGGAGATCCAACCAGTCCATCCTAAAGGAAATTAGTCCTGAATATTCATTGGAAGGACTGATGCTGAAGCTGAAGCTCCAATACTTTGGCCACCTGTTGTGAAGAACTGGCTCATTGGAAAAGACCCTGATGCTGAGAAAGATTGAAGGCAGGAGGAGAAGGGGATGACAGAGGATGAGTGTCGGGAGCTGCGTTAGGCATTACTGACAAAATGGAGGCACGGCCCCTGCGCCCTCTCTTTGTCCCTCAGGCACAGGGCCGGGATGAAGGAGTTAGGTCTTGTGATTCTGACTTGTTTTTCCCTCTCCTCGGCTGAGTTGACTGAAAAGAATATTAAGGTGCTTATTGTTCTTGAGAGGAGCATGAGAAGACACAAAGCTTTCTGCACTGTGCTCAGAGAATAATTCATAAAGTTAATCATTGACATTTGTTCAAGGACTTTTACAAAAGAGTGTTCCAGGATGAGCACATAGGCCACAGCTTAAAGCCATGGGAGGGATTGCTATCTGAAGCCTATTTGTGAGGAAAGTGTTTACGGCAAAGGAGTTTGCTGAATTTAGGGCTTAGGAATAATTAAAATAGTTAGAAGCTAAAGATTTAAGGAACATTGTAATGTTAGCATATTTTACTATAGTTTATAGAGATTAGGAACTTTAGAGATATTAATAGCTAGAAGCCCTTTTCAAGAAATATTGAGCTTAGGATACCAGGGGCAAACAGGACTTAGAAAGATAAGAAATAAGCTGAGGTTTCTGGTATGCAGCCCAGACTTAAGCACAAGTTAGAGTGTAATCACGAGTTAAAATAAACACTATTCTGAGAGAACCACTGGAGCATAAATTCTGTTTGAAGGGCAACAATGATTTATGGAGACAATAAACCTGGGTGAGGGGAAATTAAAAATGTCAAACCTCTGAACTAATGCTTTTGTTAAAGTATAAAAAGAATCTTAAGCTTGAAATAAAGTTATGCAGTCCATGAAAATTGAGAGGTCGCATCGTTTCTCGCTGACATTGCGCATCCCTTCAGGTTGATTTCCTGGCTGCTGGAGCTGGACTCCAGCAGGTGAGATGGTTGGTGGCATCACCAACTGGATGGACATGAATTTGAGTCAGCTCTGGGAGTTGGTGATGGACAGGGAAGCCTGGCATCTTGCAGTCCATGGGGTTGCAAAGAGTCGGACATGACTCAGCAACTAAACTGATTTTGATTAGTGTCAGGTGGTATCTCGTAGTTTTGTTTGCATCTCTCTAATAACTAGTGAGAGACTGAATTGAATTGAACTATTAAAGTCCTATAATCAAATCCCACTGATCTTCAAAGTCAGATTACTTGGGGATTCACAGACCTTTGTTTTGAATTCTTGGGGTATATACTTCAGTTCAGTTCAGTTCAGTCAATCCTGTCCGACACTTTGTGACTCCATGGACTGCAGTACACCAGGCCTCCCTGTCCATCACCAACCCCTAGAGTCCACTCAAACTCATTTCCATTGAATTAGTGATGCCATCCAACCATCTCATCCTCTGTTATCCCCTTCTCCTCCCACCTTCAATCTTTCCCAGCATCAAGGTCTTTTCCAATGAGTCAGCTCATCGCATCAGGTGGTCAAAAGATAGGAGTTACAGCTTCAACATCACTCTTTTCAATGAACACTCAAGACTGATTTCTTTTAGGATGGACTGGTTGGATCTCCTTGAAGTCCAAGGGACTCTCAAGAGTTTTCTTCAACACCGCAGTTCAAAAGCATCAATTCTTTGGTGCTCAGCTTTCATTATAGTCCACCTCTCACATCCACACATGACTACTGGAAAAACCATAGCCTTGACTAGACAGACCTTAGTCGGCAAAGTAATGTCTCTGCTTTTGAATATACTATCTAGGTTGGTCATAACTTTCCTTCCAAGGAGAAAGTGTCTTTTAATTTCACAGCTGCAGTCACCATCTGCAGTGATTTTGGACCCCGGAAAAATAAAGTGTGACACTGTTTCCACTGTTTCCCCATCTATTTGACATGAAGTAATGGGACCAGATGCCATAATCTTAGTTTTCTGAATGTTGAGCTTTAAGCCAACTTTATCACTCTTCTCTTTCACTTTCAGCAAGAGGCTCTTTAGTTCTTCATTTTCAGCCATAAAGGTGGTGTCATCTGCATATCTGAGGTTATTGATATTTCTCCTGGTAATCTTGATTTCAGCTTGTGTTTCATTCAGCCCAGCGTTTCTCATGATGTACTCTGCATAGAAGTTAAATAAGCAGAGTGACAATATACAGCCTTGACGTACTCCTTTTCCTATTTGGAACCAGTCTATTTTTCCATGTCCAGTTCTAACTGTTGCTTCCTGACCTGCATACAGATTTCTCAAGAGGCAGGTCAGGTGGTCTGGTATTCCCATCTCTTTCAGAATTTTCCACAGTTTATTATGATCCACACAGTCAAAGACTTGGCATAGTCAAAAAAGCAGAAATAGAGGACTTCCTTGGTGGTCCAGTGGTTAAGAGTCTGCCTTGCAATGTAGAGGACTCAGGTTTGATCCCTGGCCAAGGAACTAAGATCCCATGTACCACAGAGCAACTAAGACTGTGCAAAGCAAGAAAGATCCCACATGATGCAATGAAGTGCTGCAAGTAAGATCCAAAGCAGCCAAATAAATAAATATTTTTTAAAAAGTAGAAATAGATGTTTTTCTGGAACTCTCTTGCTTTTTCAGTGATCCAGCAGATGTTTGCAATTTCATCTCTGGTTCCTTTGCCTTTTCCAAAGCCAGCTTGAATATCTGGAAGTTCATGGTTCACGTATTGCTGAAGACTGGCTTGGAGAATTCTGAGCATTACTTTACTAGTGTTTGAGATGAGTGCAATTGTACAGTAGTTTGATCATTCTTTGGCATTGCCTTTCTTTGGGATTGGAATGAAACCTGACCTTTTCTAGTTCTGCTGAGTTTTCCAAATTTGCTGGCATATTGAGTGCAGCACTTTTACAGTATCATCTTTTAGGATTTGAAGTAGCTCAACTGGAATTCCATTTCCTCCACTAGCTTTGTTTGTAGTGTTGCTCTCTAAGGCCCACTTGACTTCACATTCCAGGATGTCTGGCTCTAGGTGAGTGATGATACATACCGTTATGATTATCTGGGTCACAACATTCTTTTTTGTATAGTTCTTCTGTGTATTGCCACCTTTTCTTAACATCTTCTGCTTCTGTTAGGTCCATTTCTGTCCTTTATTGAGCCCATCTTTGCATGAAATGTTCCCTTGGTATCTCTAATTTTCTTAAAGAGATCTCTAGTCTTTCCCATTCTATTATTTTCCTCTATTTCTTTGCACTGATCACTGAGGAAAGCTTTCCTATCTCTCCTTGCTATTCTTTGGAACTCTGCATGCAAATGGGTATATCTTTTCTTTTCTCCTTTGCCTTCCACTTTTCTTTTTTTCATAGCTGTTTGTAAGGCCTCCTCAGTCAACCATTTTGCATTTCTTTTTCTTGGGGATATTCTTGATCCCTGTCTTCTGTACAATGTCAC
>SJYC01083942.1:0-11858 GCA_006408675.1 Madoqua kirkii | reverse complement strand
ACCAGGCTCCTCTGTCCATGGGATTTGCCAGGCAAGAGTACTGGAGTGGGTTGCCATTTCCTTCTCTGTGTAGGTCTTCATAGAACCATCCAGTTTCAGCTACTTCAGCATTACTGGTCAGGGCATAGACTTGGATTACTGTGATATTGAACGGTTTGCCTTGGAAACGTACAGAGATCATTCTGTCATTTTTGAGATTGCATCCAAGTATTGCATTGTGGACTCTTTTGTTGACTATGACGGTTAGTCCATTTTTTCTAAGAGATTCTTGCCCACAGGAGTAGATATAATGGTCATCTGAGTTAAATTCACCCATTCCAGTCCATTTTATTTTGCTGATTCCTAAAATGTTTACATTCATTCTTGCCATCTCCTATTTGACCACTTCCAGTTTGCCTTGATTCATGGACCTAACATTCCAGGTTCCTATGCAATATTGCTCTTTACGGCATCAAACCTTGCTTCCATTGCCAGTCACATCCACAGTTGGATGTTGTTTTTGCTTTAGCTCCATCTCTTCATTCTTTCTGGAGCTATTTCTCCACTGATCTCCAGTAGCTTATTGGGCAGCTACTAACCTGGGGAGTTCATCTTTCAGTGTCCTATTTTTTTTTTTTTTTGCCTTTTCATACTGTTAATGGGGTTCTCAAGGCAGGAATACTGAAGTGGTTTGCCATTCCCTTCTCCAGTGGACCACATTTTGTCAGACCTCTCCACCATGACCTGTCTGTCTTGGATAGACCTTGGATGGAGCCATGCCATGTAGGGAAATATACTTAGCAGTGGAATTACTGGGTAATGTGGTATTCTATGAAAAATTTGAGGAACTACTGTTTTTAACAGTGGCCAAACCATTTTTTCCCCCCCTGTGGGACCTTAGTTTCCCAACCAGGAATCAAATCAAGGCCCTCTACAGTGGAAGTTTGGGATCCTAATCACTGAAATTCCAGGGAAGTCCCTCTAATTGATTTTGATTTGCATTTCCATAAAGGCAATTGATGTTATCATTTCAGATACCATTTTCTATATCTGTTTTTGAGAAATGTCTATTTCTGATTCCAAGTCCTGTGACCATTTTTAAATTGAGTTGCCTTTTTGTTGTTGAATTCTTTATATATTTTGGATACTAGAAACTTAGGATATGTATGACTTGTAAATTCTTTCCAATTCTGTAAGTTGTTTTTCATTTTCTTGATGATTTTCTTAACTAGTTACTTTTCTAAAAATTTATTTTTGACTATGCTGGTCTTTGTTGCTGCAAGCAGACTTTCTCTTTAGAGAGGGGGCTACTCTTCATTGCAGTGCATGGGCTTCTCATGGAGGTATGAGGGCTTCCGTAGTTGCAGCACTTGGGCTCGGTATTTATGATGCATGTGCCCAGTTGCCCCTGGAGATATGAAGTCTTCCCAAACAAGAGACCGAACCTGTCTACCCTGCATTGGCAGGTGGATTCTCAACCACTGGACCTCCAGGGAAATTCATTATCTTGATAATGTTTTATCACACATAAAACTTTAAATTTCTGATTAAGTTCAGTTTGTCTATTTTTTGCTTTTTTGCATGTTTTTTTGGTATCATATTGCTTGTACAATGGTGTCCATTGCCAAATCTAAATGTATGATAATTTACTCCTATGTTTTCTTTTAAGGGTTTATGGTTTTAGCTCTGTAATAATAATTGATTTATTTGGAGTTAATTTTTGTATATGATGTGAGGCAAGGGTCCAGCTGAATTCTTTTGCATGTAGAAATCCAGTTGCTGCAGCACCACTTGTTGACCATTTCTTTTCCCATTGAATATTCTTAGCATCTCTCTTGAAAATCAGTTGGCCATAGATTGACAGGTTTATTTACGGATTCTCACTTCTATTACACTGATCTATGTGTCCATCCTTATTCCAGTAACATGCTGTTTTGGTTGCTATAGCTATGTAGTATGTTTTGAAATCAGAAAGTAAGTCCTGTAGCTTTGTTCTTCTTTCCCCAAGATTGTTTTGGCTATTTAGGCCCCCTTGAAATTCCATACAAATTTCAGAATTAACTTTTCCATTTCTTCAAAAAGGCTATTGGAATTTTGATAGGGATAACATTGAATGTGTAGATTGCTTTGAGGAATATTGCCATGTTAATATTGTCTTCCAATTCATGAATACAAGTTTTTTTTAATCTTTATTTTAATCTTCTTTAATTTCTTTCAACAGTGTTTTATGGTTATCAGTGTATGAGTTTTTAACTCTTTGGTTAAATTTATTCTTATATATTAATATATTATCCTTTTAGCTGTATTTCAAATAAAATCATTTTCTTAATTTCCTTCTTTGATTGCTTATTGCTGATGTATAGAAATATTGATATTTGTTTGTCGAGCTGGTAACTTTACTCAATTTATTAGCTCTACTCATTTTTTGATGGATTCTTTGAGATTTTCTATATACAAGTTCAGCTGTTAATGGAGTTTTCTTTCTTTCTTTCCAGTTTGGTTGTTTTATTTTTTTACTAGATGTTCTGGATAGAACTTTCAGTACAATGTGAATATAAATGGTGAAAGTGGATGTTCTTGCCTTGTTCCTGATGATAGAAGGGAAAGCTTTCAGCCTTTAATGACTGAGTATGATGTTAGGTACAGATTTTATAAATGACCTTATTATGCTGAGGAAGTTTCTTTCTATTCTTAATTTATTGAGTGCTTTATTAATCATGAAAGAGTGTTGGATTTTGTCACATACTTTTGCTATATCAACAAGATGATACTGTTGTTTTTATTCTTCATTCTATTAAAGTGATATATTCCATTGATTTTCTTATTTTTCCTTTTTCCATTCTTTGGCTGTGCCATGTGTCTTTCAGGACTTGACCAGGGATCGAACCTGGGTCCCAGCAGTGTAAGTGCTGCGTCCTAAGCACTGGACTGCAAGGGAGTTCCGTCCATCGGTTTTCTTTGTCAAACCACTCTTGCATTCCTGGAATAAATCCCGCTTTGTTTTGGTATATAATACTTTTAATATACTGTTGGATTTTGTTTGTTGATATTTTGTTAAGGATTTCTGCATCTATATTCATAAGGGACATTGGACTTTTAACGTTATGGTAACACATAGAACAGGAGAAAATATTTGTCAATTATAGATCTGATAAGGGGTTAATATCCAGAATATACATAAAACTCCAAAAATTCAGCAGTAGCAACAAAACAATCCAATTCAAAATGGGTTTGCCCAATTCACAAATGGGCAAAACACTTGAATAAACAGTCCTCCAAAGAAGATACAGGAATAGCCATTAAAGACATGAAAAGATGCTCAATATCACTAAACATTAGCGAAGTGCAAATAAAAAGCAGCATACCCATTAAAATGGCTACTATTAAAAAAACAGAAAATAAATGCTGATGAGGTTGTGGAGAACTTACAACACTCGTGGGCTGTTGTTGGAGATATAAAATATGGAATGATAAAGCTACTATGGAAAACAGTATGGTAGTTACTCAATAATTTAGAAAGAGAATTACTGTATGATCTAGCAGTTCCACTTCTAGAGATCTATATCTATATATCTGCTTTATATATATGGCATGGTCTTGAAGAGATATTTGTTCAGCTGCAGAGCCCAAGAGTCTACCAGGGATGAGTAGATAACAAAATGAGGAATATCCATGTAATGGAATATTATTCAGCATTAACAGGAAGGAAATTCTTCAGTATGTGTACAACATGGATGAATTTTAGTCAGAATCAAAAGGACAGTAATTATAATGGAGGTTACCATGGATTGAGGGGAGGTAAGTTCAATGGAGTGCTGTTGTTTAATGAGTATAGAGTTTCAGTTTTATTAAGACAAAAAGTGTTACGGAGATGGATGGTGGTGATGGTTGCATGACAATGTGAAAGCATTTAAACAAGTAACCATCCTGATCTTGTAGGGAAAACTTTCAGTCTTGCTGTGGGTTTTTTTTTTTTTTTTTTCATATATAGCTTTTTAAAAGTTTAGTTTCCTTCTTTTCCTAGTTTATTGAGTGTTTTTATCAGGAAACTGTGTTGGATTTTGTCAAATCTGTTTTCTGCCTGGAGAAGATTGTATGTTTTCCCCTTTATTCTGTTCATGTCATATATTTTACTGATAGATTTTTGTATAATGAATCAAACTTGCATTCCAAGACTAAATCTTATTTATGTATGTAATCATAGTATGTAATAGTCATAGTATGTAATCCTTTTAATATGCTACTAATTTGGTTTATAGTATTTCATTATGGATTTTTGAATCAATGTTTCTAAGAGATAGTTATTTGTAGTTTTCTTGCATTATCTTTATCTGATTTTGGTATTAGGGTAATGCTAGCCTCATGGAATGAGTTAGGAAATGTTCCCTCAATTTTGGGGAAAGGTTTAAGAAGGATTTGTATTACTACCTTAGATGTTGCTGGAATTCACAATTGAAAACATCTGGTCCAGGGCTGTTTTTGTTGGGAGAGTTTTGATAGCTGTTTCAATGTTCTTAATAGTTACAAATCTATTCAGATTTTCTAATCTCCCCATAATTTAATCTTTGAAAGGTTGTGTTTCTAGGGATTAGTGCATTTCATCTAGGTTATCCAATTTGTTGGCATACAATTGTTTAGACTAGGTTGGTGCAAAAGTAATTTTGGTTTTGCACTGGGGAAATTGTCATTTGATATTGGAACACTTTCTTAAATAAATGTGGTTATGTTAGACATCATTTTAATATGCATTTCTTGCTTTATGGTTTTTACTAATGAATTGTGTACTCTCTCACTCAGTCATGTCTGACTCTTTGTGACTGCATGGACTGTAGACTGCCAGGGTCCTCTGTCCATGGAATTCTCCAGACAAGAATACTGGAGTGGGTAGCCATTCTCTTCTCCAGGGGATCTTCCCGACCCAGGGATTGAACTAGGGTTTCCTGCATTGCAGGTGGATTATTTATCATCTGAGCCACCAGGGAATATGAAATTAATCATTACTTGCTGTTTATTTTATATGTTTTTTAGACTATGGAAATGATGTTAAACAAAAAGCAAATTCTATTGACTTTCTTATTTGAGTTCAAAATGGGTCATAAAGCAGTGGAGACAAATTGCAGCATCAACAATACATTTGGCCCAGAAACTGCTAATGAACATGCAGTGCAGTGGTGGTTTAAGATTTCTGCAAAGGAGACTAGAGCTTTGAAGATGAGGAGCACTGTGATTGGCTATCAGAAGTTGACAACGACCAACTGAAAGGATCATCGAAGCTGATGCTCTTACAACTATAGGAGAAGTTGCCCAAGAACTCAACGTCTCCCATTCAATGGTAGTTTGGCATTTGAAGCAAGTTGGGAAGGTGAAAAAACTTTAGTGGGTGTCTCATGAGCTGACCACAAATCAAAATAATCGTCATTTTGAAGTGTTGTCTTCTTTTATTCTGAGCAACAATAATGAAACATTTCTTGATTGGATTGTGATGTGCAACAAAAGTGAATGTTGTATGACAACCAGCAATGACCAGCTCAGCTGGACTGAGAAGAAGCTCCAAAGCATTTCCCAAAGCTAAACTTGTACCAGAAAAATGATCTCACTGTTTGTTGGTCTGCTGCTAGTCTGATCCACTACAGCTTTCTGAATCCTGGTGAATCCATTACATCTGAGAAGTATGCTCAGCAAATTGACTAGATACACCAAAAACTGCAATGGTCAACCAGCATCAGTCAACAGAATGGGCCCAATTCTTCTCTGAGACAATGCCTGACTGCATGTCATAAAACTAATGCTTCAAAAGTTGAATGAACTGAGTTACAAAGTTTTGCCTCGTCTCTCATTTTCACCTGATCTTTTGTCAAAGGACTACCACTTCTTTAAGCATCTTGACAACTTTTTGCAGAGAACATGCTTTTACAACAGCTAGAGGAAGAAAATGCTTTCCAAAAGTTCACTGAATCCCAAAGCATGAATTTTTATGCTACAAGAATAAACTTATATCTCATGTGCAAAAATACATTGATTATAATGGTTCCTATTTTGATTAATAAAGATGTGTTTGATGCTAGTTATAATGATTTAAAAATCACAGTCTGAAACTATAATTATGTTTGCACCAACCTGATAGTACTTTTTTTAGTTGTGCAGGTCTTGTTGCAGGGGCCACTCTCTAGTTGTTGTGTTTTGGCTTCTCATTGTGATATCTTCTCTTGTTGTGGAGCATGGGCTGTAGGGCAAGAGGGCTTCAGTAATTGTTGCTCCTGGGCTCTAGAGCACAGGCTCAATAGTCGTGGCACACAGTCTTAGTTGCTCCATGACATGTAGGATCTTCCTGGATCAGGGATGGAACTCTTGTCTCCTGCATTGGCAGGCAGACTCTTTAACACTGAGCCATCAGGGAAGCCCTTTATATAGTACTCTTAAAATCTTTTATATTTCTGTAGATTTGGTGGTAATGTATCCATTTTCATTGCTTTTTTAAATAAAAAAATTATACATTTTTTTTTTTTTTTTTTTACTGTGCCTTGTAGTTCCCTGCCCAGGGATGGAACCCACACCTCCTCCAATGCAAGCATGGAATCGTAACCACTGGACCACCATTTTCATTTCTAAATTGAATAATTTGGGTCTCCTATCTTTTTCTCTTAGTTCACCTAGCAAAGTTATGTTGATGTTTTTCAAGAACCAACTTTTGGATTCATTGATTTTCTCTACTGTTTTTCTACTTGTTTTCTTTGCTCTACTCTTATTATTTCTTTTCTTTTTCTATCTTTGAGTTTGGTTTGTTCTTCTTTTCCTAGCTTTTTGAGTTTAAAGTTAGAATGTTGTACTTTCCTGGTGGTCCGGGGGTGATGAATCCATTTGTCAATGCAGGCACATAGGTTAGATCCCTATGTCTAGGGTTAGGGTTAGGGTTAGGGTTAGTCCAGGAAGATCCCACATACTGAGGGGCAACTTAAGCCCATGCTCCACAACTACTGAAGTTCATGCTCTGGAACCTGTGAGCCGCAACTGCTGAGCCCACATTCTGCAACTACCAAAGCCTACATGCCTAGAACCCATGCTCTGCAACAAGAGAAGCCACCACAATGAGAAGCCCATGAAGTACAACTAGAGAGTAGTCCCTGCCCACTGCAACTAGAAAAGGCCTAAGTGCAGCAACAAAGACCCAGTGCAGCTAAAAAAAAGAAAAAAAAACATGTTGATTTGAGATTTTTCTTATTTTTTAAAATATATTAAATTTTAAAATTTATTTTAATTGGAGGCTACAATATTGTGGTGGTTTTTGCCATACATCGACATGAATCAGCCATGTGTTCTTCTGTCCTGAACCTCCCTCCCACCTCCCTAGCCATGCCACCTCCCTGCCCATCCCTTCCCTCTGGGTTGTCCCAGTGAGCCAGCTTTGAGTGCTCTTTCATGCATCGATATTGCACTGGTCATCTATTTCATTTTTTTTTTTTTTTTTTTTACTGTGCCTTGTAGTTCCCTGCCCAGGGATGGAACCCACACCTCCTCCAATGCAAGCATGGAATCGTAACCACTGGACCACCATTTTCATTTCTAAATTGAATAATTTGGGTCTCCTATCTTTTTCTCTTAGTTCACCTAGCAAAGTTATGTTGATGTTTTTCAAGAACCAACTTTTGGATTCATTGATTTTCTCTACTGTTTTTCTACTTGTTTTCTTTGCTCTACTCTTATTATTTCTTTTCTTTTTCTATCTTTGAGTTTGGTTTGTTCTTCTTTTCCTAGCTTTTTGAGTTTAAAGTTAGAATGTTGTACTTTCCTGGTGGTCCGGGGGTGATGAATCCATTTGTCAATGCAGGCACATAGGTTAGATCCCTATGTCTAGGGTTAGGGTTAGGGTTAGGGTTAGTCCAGGAAGATCCCACATACTGAGGGGCAACTTAAGCCCATGCTCCACAACTACTGAAGTTCATGCTCTGGAACCTGTGAGCCGCAACTGCTGAGCCCACATTCTGCAACTACCAAAGCCTACATGCCTAGAACCCATGCTCTGCAACAAGAGAAGCCACCACAATGAGAAGCCCATGAAGTACAACTAGAGAGTAGTCCCTGCCCACTGCAACTAGAAAAGGCCTAAGTGCAGCAACAAAGACCCAGTGCAGCTAAAAAAAAGAAAAAAAAACATGTTGATTTGAGATTTTTCTTATTTTTTAAAATATATTAAATTTTAAAATTTATTTTAATTGGAGGCTACAATATTGTGGTGGTTTTTGCCATACATCGACATGAATCAGCCATGTGTTCTTCTGTCCTGAACCTCCCTCCCACCTCCCTAGCCATGCCACCTCCCTGCCCATCCCTTCCCTCTGGGTTGTCCCAGTGAGCCAGCTTTGAGTGCTCTTTCATGCATCGATATTGCACTGGTCATCTATTTCACATATGGTAATATACATGTTTCAACACCATTCTCTCAAATCATCCCACCCTGGTCTTCTCCCACAGAGTCCAAAAGACTGTTCTATACATCTGTGTCTCTTTTGCTGTCTCGCATATAGGGTTATCCTTAACCATCTTTCTAAATTCCATATATATGCATTAGTATAATGTATTGGTGTTTTTCTTTATGTCTTACTTCACTCTGTATAATAGGCTCCAGTTTCATCCACCTCATTAGAACTGATTGAAATGTATTCTTTTTAATGGCTGAGTAACACTCCATTGTGTATATGTACCACAGCTTTCTTATCCATTCGTCTGCTGATAGACATCTAGGTTGCTTCCATGTCCTGGCTATTATAAACAGCGCTGCGATGAACATTGGGGTACACGTGTCTCTTTCATTTCTGGTTTCCTTGGTGTGTATGCCCAGCAGTGGGATTGCTGGCTCATATGGCAGGTCTATTTCCAGTTTTTTAAGGAATCTCCACCCTGTTCTCCATAGTGGTCATACTAGTTTGCATTCCCACCAACAATGTAAGAGGGGTCCTCTTTTCTCCATACCCTCCAGGATTTATTGTTTGTAGACTTTCTGATGGCAGCCATTCTGACTGGGGGTACCTCATGTGGTTTGACTTGCATTTCTCTGATAATGAGTGATGTTGAGCATCTTTTCACGTGCTTGTTAGCCATCTGTATGTCTTCTTTGGAGAAATGTCTGTTTAGTTCTTTGGTCCATTATTTGACTGGGTCCTTTATTTTTCTGGTATTGAGCATCATGAGCTGCTTGTATATTTCGGAGATTAATTCTTTGTCAGTTGTTTCGTTTGCTAGTATTTTCTCTCATTTTGAAGGCTTTCTCTTCACCTTGCTTATAGTTTCCTTTGTTGTGCAAAAGCTTTTAAATTTAACTAGGTCTCATTTATTTATTTTTGCTTTTATTTCCATTACTCTGGGAGGTAGCAAACACCATCGCAAAACCTTCACTCTTAACATCATTTCCCCTGCATCTACAAGTTTTGCTATGGTGTGTTTTTATTTTCATTCATCTCTAAGTATTTTAGAAGTTTCCACTGGATTTCTTCTTTGATCCATTGGTGATTTAAGTCTTTCTGGTTTTTGTTATTGGCATCTATCTTCATTCTGAGTGGAGAACATATTTTGTGGGACATCTATCTTTTTGAAATGTATTCAGACTAATTTGGGGCTTAACAGATGGTCTGTTCTGGAAAATGTTCCATGTATACTTGAGAAGAATGTGTACGTTATCATGGGCTAGAGTGAACACTCTATTATATGTCTGTTAGATCTAGTTATATTGATGTTTCAAGTTCTCTATTTCCTTACATATGGTCTGGCTGTTTCACTCATTATTGAAAGTGGGGTGTTGAAGTCTCCAGTCCTTATTGTACAACTATTTCACCCTTCAATTCTGTCAGCATTTGCTTAATATATTTTGATGGTCTGACACTTGGTACATGAATATTTATAATCATTATCTCTTCTTGAAATGTCAAAACTTTTATTAAACTATTATTAGCCTTTGAAATTTAAATTCTATTTTGTCTGATATTATAGCATTGCTGTTCCTGCTCTCTTTTGGTTACTACTTGTATGGAAGATTGTTTTCCAGCTTTTTACTTTCAACCCGTTTTGTCTTTGGATCTCAAGAGAGCATTTTATAGACAGCATGTAGTTAGATAATGTGTTTTAATCCATCCTTCCAATTTATGTCTTTTGATTGGAGAGTTTAATCCTTTTACATTTAAAGTAATCACTTATAAGGATGATGCTCACAAAGATTTGGACACGAAGTGACTTAGCATGCATGCACATATACTTATGTCATTATGCTGTTTTGTATTTGTCTTATAGCTTGTTTATCTATCATTTCCTGAATTTCTGTCTTCTTTTCTGTTGAGTTTTTGTGGCAGAATTTTTAATTCTCTTCTCGTTTCCTTTTGGGTATATTCTCTAGCTATTTTCTTGGTGGTTACCATTGAGATTACATTTAACCTGCTAAAGCTGTTAGCAAATTTGTGCCATTTTAACTTCAATAATATAAACTCTTCTGCAACTAGAGATGATCATACTAAGTGAAGTAATCCAGAAGAAAAAGACAAATGCCATATGATATCACTTAAAAGCTAAAATATGGTGCAAATGAACCTGTATATAAAACAGAAACAGACTCATAGTCACAGAGAACAGACCTGTGGTTACCAAGGAGAAGGGGAGGAAGGAAAGGGATGGACCAATAGTTTGGGGTTGGTAGATGCAAACTATTACATTTAGAATGGATAAACAAGGTCCTAATGTATAACACAGAAAACTATATTCAATATTCTATAATAAATCATAATGGAAACTAATATAAAAACACATATGTGCATAACCAAGTCACTCTGCTGTATAGCAGAGATTGGCACATTATAAATCAATTATATATCAATTTTTAAAAAGACTCTTTTTGATGGCCCTGGCCCTGTCTCTCTCAGTTGTTGATGGCACAAAATATATCTTTATACACTGTGTGCCCTAAAACATAAACTACCACTTCTTTTAAATGCATTAGTCTCTTAAATTATGTAGAAAATAAGATTTGAAGTTACAAACCAAAGTTTCAGTGATACTTTTACATTAATAGTTGTATTTTTCCTTTAACTGTATTAGTTTCTTAAAGCATGTGGAAAACAAAGTGCATTTAGAAACCATTGCTATAACATTAGCATGTATTTTTCTTTATTGAGATCTGTATTTGTTTAACATGCCTTGAGTTACTATCTAGTGTCTTTTCAGCTTGAAACATTACTTTGAGCATTTCTTGTTCTCACTGCTTCAAGAGTCCCTGTTTGCCTTTCTCTTTTAAATTAATTATAATGTGTCTTGGTGTGGGTCTCTTGAGTTCATCTTACCCAGTGTTCATTGAGCTTCCTGGATGCTTATGTTAGTGTCTGTTATCAAATTTAGGAAGTTTTCAGGCATTATTTCTTCAAATATTCTCTCTGCCTTTTCTCTTGCTTCTCCCCTGGGAGTGCATAATATGCATGTTGGTCCTCTGGATGTTTCTAGGCTTTGTTCACTTTTCTTTAATTTTTAACAAATTTCCTCAGACTGGATAGTTTCCATTGTTTTACCTTTAAGCTCAATGATCAGCTGTTTTCCCTGCTCAATTCTGCCTTTGAAACTCCCTAGTGAATTTTCCATTTTCATTAATATATTTTTTAGTTCCAGAATTTCTTTTTAGGTTTTGATCTATTTATTGATTTTTCCATTTTGTTCACACTTATGTATTTATTTATTTATTTTCACACATCACTTTCTTGACTTTCTCCATATCCTCTTTTAAGCCTTTAAATACCTTCAAAACAGTTGTTTTAAAGTATTTGTCTAGAATCGGGCCGTGGGAAACACAGGCTACAGTGCTTTTCACGAGAATCGGGTAGTAATGCAGCCAGAATCGGGTCGCACGCAGG
>SJYC01083941.1:0-54959 GCA_006408675.1 Madoqua kirkii | reverse complement strand
AATTTAAGGGCAAAAGTGATGTGGATCGTTCAGTCTAGAACCAATTCTAAAATAGTAAAAGGCAGCCAGATGCCTGGTTTAGGTGAAACAGTGGGTTCACCTCTGAAAAGGAGCACCTGTCTCCCAATGTTCACTCTTGAGTAAAGAGAAGAGTTGTATGCACTTCACTGGGTGTAGAACAGGTTCCTGGTTCAGAAACAACTAAAACAAATGGGGGTCAGATGTCATGCACTGGCTGGACATGATCAGAACATGCCGATCAGGCCTCATCCTGCGGATTCTCAACTCTGCACCAAGGCTGTTCTCCAGTCTGAGGATCTGACAGCCCAGTGGTCCAAAAAGACGGAATCACAACATGAGCGTGGAGGCCAGTTTTTGCTCCTCCAAGCCCAGTCAACCTGACCGGCCGGGGAAGAGGCATCCTCTGTTCCCTTCCCCGCTTACGGGGTTGGGGTAGGGACAGGGACAGCGAGTTGCTGTCAACTCCTCCCGCACAAAGAGTTGTTCACACCGCAAAAGCGTTCACTGCTCACAAGTGCCGCTCAAAATTAATTCACAGCGGCAACACTGAGAAGAAAGCTTTGACAGACTGTCTCATGTGTTGACACAGTTATAAGTTGTTAGATAAAAAAAGCAACACACTTTCCCTCTTTTCCAGCCCATACAACATCCAGAGTTGCTTCCAAGAGGAACCAGGAGCTCTGCCTGAGAGGCTGAATGCCACCCTGCAGGTGAGGACGGCCCGTTCTGGGGGTGATGGCTTGGGGTGCGAGAGGAAGGTGGGCCCTGGTTCTGAGGGATGCGGGGGTGCTGAGCCTCTCACGCAGCCTCAGTGACAACTGGTCACGGTGGTAGTTCTCCCTTCCAGAGCCCCTCCCTGTAGCACTAGCCTTGGTGCCAGGATACCTCCTCAGGTTTCACAAGGCACAAATAATTGATTCACCAGGTTGCGTTACATTCAGGTGTATCACAAAGTGATTCAGTTACACATACACACATGCATATAGATCTTTTCTTATTCAGATTCTTTCCATTATAGGTTATGGCAAAACACTGAATGCAGTTCCTTGGGCTATATAGTAGGTCCTTGTTGGTTATCCAATTTCTATATAGTAGTGTGTATATGTTACTCACAAAGTTCTAATTTCTCCATACTCCTCCTTCCCCTTTAGGGACTTCCGGTGGCATAGTGGTAAAGAACCTGCCTGCAATGCAGGAGACCCAGGTTTCCTTCCCCTTTGGTAACCATAAGATTAAAACAACACTCTGTTACTTATTAGGACTTCAGGGAGGGATACCATTCACTAGCTCACAGATGATTTATGTTAAAGTCAGAAAGAATGCAGTGTGATTCAATGATCTTCAGCCACTTGAGATAGAGTGAAGAAAGAAGCCAGGTGGGACACCAAATATTTGGGCTTCTCTCCCTGATGTTTTACAGTCTCTGGCTGGCTCAGCACTGTGCTGTGTGGTCAAGGTGTTGTGTTTGGAGGTTTTTTTTTTGTTGTTGGGCAGTGTGTTTTCTGTGTGAGGAGTCACGTGCCTTAGAAAATGAAGACTACTACAACTGGTCCTCTGGATCTTCAGGTTCACCACCCAGAATCAACCAAACACAGGTTGAACATATTTGGGGGGAAAATTCCAGAAAATTCCACAAAGCACAAAACTTAAATTTGCTATATGCTGGCAACTATTTGCATAGCATCGACACTGTATTGGGTACTATAAGTAGTCTAGAGATTATTTAAAATATACAGGAGAATGTGCATAGGTATGGTAAAGTGTCTGCCTACAATGTGGGAGACCCTCGTTCAATCCCTGGGTTGGGAAGATCTCCTGGAGAAGGAAATAGCAACCCACTCCAGTATTTTTGCCTGGAAAATCCCATGGAAGGAGGAGCCTGGTACACTGCAATCCATGGGGTCGCAAAGAGTCGGACACAACTGAGCAACTTCACTTTCTAGATGCAGATAACATGCCATTTTCTATAAGGGACTCGAGCATCTGTGAATTTTGGTAACTGAGGGAATCCTGGAACCAACCCCCCATGGATACTGGGGGACAACTGTGCTTCCTGGGATCACAAATTGCTCTTTATGTCAAAACTAAGCAATGCAAGAGTTGTCTTTAGGTAGGCTACATTTATTATCTGTTGAAAACAAAATTTGTATGGAGCTGACCCAAAGGAAAACTGTGAATGGGGAATATTCTCTGATTCCCCAGGGATGTTTTTAACACAAGCCCCTCACTCCCATCTTTACTGCCCCAGCCACAGTCCAGAGGTCCCCAGAGAGCTCTTCCAATTTTGTTACTCATCCCCTCCTTGACCCATCCTTTTCCGTCCCTCTCATTCTTCATCATCATGAAACTCCCCTCTGGTTTGGTATCAGGAAGAAGGCAGAGGAAAGAGTCATTTTAGTAAAGAAATGACTGGTGGGATAAAGTAGTCATCACCCTAAGTCTTGGGGGTTTCTTAGGCTATACCTCGAGCTGGTGGTATTCCTGTTGGAGGATGAGATGCACAGAGAAGTCTTAAAACACAGAGGACAGAAGGGTTCTAAGAGTGCCTGGAAATCTAGGATAAAGTGGTCTGTTTAACCTGAATAGTCCAGCCCAGTATTCAAGTGTTTAAATCTGTAGCCACCAAGAGGCTGGCTTGATGGTAAAAGTCACACATTAGAAGAACTGGTTCCACCAGTGATGGTGATGCTGACCTAGCGCTAACACTGCCAAAGCATTTCGTCTCCGCTGGGCATTGTGCTGTGTGCTTTTATGTATGTAGACTCATCCAATGCAGGCACATCTTGTTTTATTATACTTTGCTTTATTATACTTGGCAGATATTGTCTTTTTTACAAAGAGGATGTTGGTGGCAACCCTGTGTTGTCAGATGATGGCTGGCATTTTTCAGAAGCAAAGTAGTTTTTAATTAAGGTTATGTTCAAAGTTTTATTAGACATAATGCTATTGCACATTTAACAGGCTACAGTATAGTGTGAACATAACTTATATGTACTGGGAAATGAAAAACACACAACTGTGTGACTTCCTTTCTTGCACTATTCTCTTTGTTGCAGTGGTCTGGAACCAAAGCCATAATATCTCTGAGGTCCACCTCCAAAACCTCGAGAGCCTGGGGTTCTGTTATTCTCATTTTCCAAGGTGGATACTGAGGCTCCAAGAGATGAGGTAACTTGCTTAAGGCTACAACAGTTAACAAAAAGTGACAGGACTGGAACTGAGTCTGGAACCAGTATCCTTCTACCATTTTCAGTGGTTTCACCTCAGTACGCTGCTGCTGCCGCCGCTAAGTTGCTTCAGTCACGTCCGACTCTGTGCAACCCCAGAGACGGCAGCCCACCAGGTTCCTCCGTCCCTGGGATTCTCCAGGCAAGAACACTGGAGTGGGTTGCCATTTCCTTCCCCAATGCATGAAAGTGAAAAGCGAAAGTGAAGTTGCTCAGTCGTGTCCAGCTCTCTGTGACCCCATGGACTGCAGCCCACCAGGCTCCTCCGTCCATGGGATTTTCTAGGCAAGAGTACTGGAGTGTGTTGCCATCGCCTTCTCCGTCACTCCAGTGTAATCCAGTGTAAATTGTGAACAACCAGCTCCAGTCAGCACCCTGATTCACCATGATGGAACACCCAGAAGCCATATCCTGGATCCACAGCCTCTTCTCATGTGAATGCGGAGGAGGTAAGGACATAGAATTTGAATGCAGACAGGTCTGGTTAGGATCCTGACCCTCCACCTGGCTAGTTCTTTGACTTGAAGTTAATCTCTGAACTTCCATTTTCTCATCTGTAGAGTTCATCTGATATTTCCCAGTTCACAGAGTTGTTTGTGAGTATTCAGTAAGGAACATGAAAATTTTTTCAGACACACAGGTTGCTTAGATGTTATTATTACTGCAGTCTTTTGGTGGGAAAGGAAATGGTAACCCACTCCAGTATTCTTGGCTGGAGAATCCCATGGATGGGGAAGCCTGGTAGGCTATAGTCCAGGGGGTCGCAAAGAGGTGGACACGACTGAGCGACTTCACTTTCACTTTCACCATTCCTTCTGGGCTTCCCCAGGACTCAGTGGTAAAGAATCCACCTACAATACAGGAGATGCAGAAGATTCGAGTTCGATCCCTGAATCAGGAAGATCCCCTGGAGGACAGCATGACAACCCACTCCAGTATTCTTGCCTGCAGAATCCCATGGACAGAGGAGTCTGGTGGGCTACAGCCAAGAGAGTCACAAAGAGTCAAACACGACTGAAGCAGCTGAGCACGCATACACGCAGAAGACTAACCTTCACATAGGTACCAACTAGCCCAACCTGGGAAAATCCAAGAGAAGATTCTCAGAATGACCACCGGGGAGAAGAAAGAAGCAACTGCTGATTATACTGGCATTTACTGACTTCCCTGGTGGCTCAGACAGTAAAGCGTCTGCCTACGGTGCGGGAGACCCAGGTTCAATCCCTGGGTCAGGAAGATCCTCCAGAGAAGGAAATGGCAACCCACTCCAGTACTCTTGCCTGGAAAATCGCATGGACGGAGGAATGTAGAAGGCTACAGTCCATGGGGTCACAAAGAGTCAGACTATGACTGAGCAAATTCACTTTCTTTCTTTACCACTAATAAGAAAGTTTGACCCCAAAAGCCAACATGTGAAGATGGATTCTGTGATACGTGGATGATGGACATGAGCGTTCAGTGAATTCCAAGCAGGTGATCCTTTCCACACACAGGCTGCCTGGAGACCTGCATGTTAGCTGTTGAACTAGACGAGTTTATGAGGCATCATTTTCTTACTGGTGACGACACTTATGCCTGGTACACTGCAGACTGGATTCAAAAAAGAGGGTCACCTTTGGGCAGTCAACTCCTCATGTTGTAACTATTTCAAAATGCAGTAGCTTCTCCCAAAGTAGCTGGAAAAGACACCGACCTGCAGAGACCCATGGGCAGCCATCAGGATTCTAAACTTTCTGCTTCTAATGGCCTAAATTTCAGCCAATACTTCTGAATGGGTAGGTGAGCTCCAGAAGCACAGTCTGCAGTGATTCATCGAACCCTTTATTACAGACAGTTTGCATCCTTTTCCTCCGCATGAGCTCACCCTTCAAACCACCACATTTGTGGCCATTTGGGGAGGGATGAACTAATGTTTAAAGCATTATGTCATTGTAAACAATCACATGTAGGGTGACTCTGGAAAATACAGCATTTCACTTTTGTGGTGCTGGTTCCACTACAAGAACGGGGAATCCAAATGATGAGGTCAGTGGGCTAGCTGCCACACACAAGACAGTGCCAAGTCCACATACTCAGAGCAAGTTGCCTTCACTCACAACTGAGAAATGATGCTCATTATTGTAATGCCAGCCAATGAAAGAGACACCTTTCCTAAGCTACCGGAAACAGAGCTTCAGAGACTGCTTCTCCTTGGCATTACTTTCATGCCTGGATATCAAAAGGAATGTTACCCTTGTTGATGATGGACACGGCCACATCCAGGCTTAACGGCCACTAGGCACATTGCTGGCTACTAAAAAGTCAATGAAAACACGCTACTATGACTTAGCAGAAAGAATGGTTATGATAAGAGTGGTAAGTGGTTAAGAGAGGACTATCTCGATCCTAGACATCTCACCTGGTTGAAGAAGATAAACTATACTCCTCTCCAAGTGGCTGTGAGTTTCAGCTACAAACAATGGGTGAACAGGTACATATATTGTAACATGGGTCAACCTGACTTGGTCTTCATCTCTTTTTTCCTAAGGCAGAATATTATTCTTCTAGTGGGGTCACAGCCCCTACAGGGTTTTTAGCAGATCTAATGGAAGCACCAGAACAAGGCCGCCTTAAAGATAACAGCCACACATCTCACTTTCCTGTGCTCTCATCCACGCTTCTACCTCCTATGCTTTCAGGAATGCAGACTCAGAACCCTGGGTCTTCTCTGACTTCTCTCTCTTGTTGCATCCTGACCCCATCGATACTCACCAAATTCCCACTGGCTACTCCCTTGATATGTGCCTTCCACTTCTACTTCTACCTTCTACCCCTACCTTTGCCATTTTTGTGCAGGGTCCTTCCCACTCCTCTGGTCTGTCCAGGCAGGGCTACACCTTCACAAAAACTTCCCGACGGGGCTTGAGCCTCTGGCTTCTGCCCCCACCAGCTGTCTGGGCCACCACTTCCAGGTTATCACAATGGCCTTTTCCAGGGCAACTCCAAACTCAGCTTGTATTCGTGGCCCTCAGCAATGTGGTAACCAGGCTGCCCCTCCAATCCTATTTTTCACGTTTGCTCTGCACTAACCTCATCCCCTGCCCACATCCAAGCCCATTTTAATCTGGCTACCCACCAAGGTTCAAGTAAGGCATGTTTCCTCCAGGAAGGCAGCTCTGGCCTCTCCAGGAGGACGTGCAACCTGATCAGTCACTTGGTGATAGGTGGTATCCCTTCTGGTGACCTCTTTTATAATGTTTACTGCTTTAATGCTATTTCAATACAAATCCATTAATTTCTTCTCTCCTCAGCTGAATTTCTCATGGCTCCCAGAAGACTATATTTTCTCTTTCTTTGTATCATCTCTGCCTACCCTATCCCTTGTCCTCCTCCTCCTCCTTCACAACCTATGGAGCCACTTCAATAAATAAAGACTTCTTTTTATTTATGTCCTTAGGAGAACTCAGGAAGGGAATCTAAATGAAATGCAAAAGTAAAATCAGCAGAGACATCACTGGCTCCCTCAGGGTAGATGACACAATGGAATTCAGTGAACTCAGAATTCAGGACTTCCGCTGTCAGCAAATCTTCAGCACTGCCAAACACCCTTAGCGATGTTAAGTCTAGTAATAACTATGGAGTTGAGTTATAATTCAGTAATGCAAGGGAGGGACAGGAGGAAAAAAAGAATTCCCCTACAGAAATGCATTTTTCCCTGAACGTTTTAAACACATGACTTCACTTTTAATCAGCTTTTATTTAGATATATTGCATATTGGGGTTTCCTTGGTAGCTCAGTTGGTAAGGAATCCACCTGCAATATAGGAGATCCTGGTTCGATTCCTGAGTCAGGAAGATCCCCTGGACAAGGCTTAGGCTACCCACTCCCATATTCTTGGGCTTTGTTAGTGGCTCAGATGGTCAAGAATCTGCCTGCAATATGGGAGACCTGGGTTCATTCCCTGGACTGGGAAGATCCCTTGGAGGAAGACATGCAACCCACTCTAGTATTCTTGCCTGGAGAATCCCCATGGACAGAGAAGCCTGGTGGGCTATACAGTCCATGGGGTCACAAAGAGTTGGACATGACTGAGCAACTAAGCATAGCAGAACACATTTCATATTGTACAATATTTTTTCTCATGAAGCCCATCACTGACCTGTTTGGGGAAAGTATCAACCTGGGCATGGAGAGAAATGAGAGTAGGTCTTTTTTTACAAAAAGATGGACAGGGAGGAGTCCTTTCTGGTGGATGAGTTTCAACGAGGCAGGTGTTAACCCAGAATGGATGGTGGATCTGGGCTCACAGTTCAGGTCAGGGCTCTGAGGTAACATTTTGTTGGGAGAGCAATAGTTATGAAGCAGGATAGGCAGTGCACAGAGAATAATCTGAGTGAAAACCATTTCCAGAATGCTGGCCTCCAAAGGGAAACTTCTATGTTACAGAACCCAGGTCTTCTTAATTGACAGGAAGGGTTAGGGGTGGGGGTGGAGGAGCTTGTTAGATAAGTTTATGTCTAAACTGAAAGCTGTGTGCTCTGGCTGAATAGAAGTCTTGTGCAAAGAACAGGTATTTGCTTCGGTTAAGGCCTTTGAGGGAGTGAGACAGAGCTGGGTCAGTTCCTCCCTATCAGCTTAGTTAGGAGGACAAGCTGGAGATCTGGGGCCTTGGGTTTCTAGAAATCAATTATTGGGATATACGACAGATACAGACAAGGAGTAGATGGTATGAAATGTGGAATAAATAGGTCCTGAGACTGACATGTGTACAATCACTTCAGCAGCACCCTTACTTCTGAATCATTTGTCTCCTCCCCCATAGGAGTGATGCCCTTGGAATACCATCATCTCTCAGGCAGCATGTTGTGACCACATTTTTGCAACAATGAGACTGAAATTAAGGAATGAAGGCTATGGAAGCAGCCCTGCTTTTCTTCAATATAGTTTTCTTATTGTACAAACATTTTCTGTATTGTTGCTGTCATTGTCCTCCAATCCAACAAAGCCAACCAAAGCATATTTCTGCCTTGTTCATCATCAATACAGTGAAGCTTTGTTCTCTTCTCATTCCCTCTGCTCACTCACCCATCTCTCTCTCACATCAGATCTTGAAAATCTGCGCTACGAGTTCAGAAAATGATGCTGCTTCTGCACCCATGACCCCAGCCTACCATTTTTCTCCAAGTTTTACTGAATGTTTAATGTTGATCAGAATTCTGGTCACAAACAACCTTGAAATGTTACAATCAAGATTACTGACAAGCCTCATCTTCTCTTGCTACCTTCTCTTACAACCCTCCTCCTTTGGATTCTCTCACTTACCAAGCATTTATGTACTGACTTGAGTCTCCTGGTCAATGGGGCACTGATGATACAGAGTCTCCACGACAGGCTCCCATCAATTGCCCTGGGCCTGTGGCCCCCTCCACTGGGGCTTCTTGTCTTGGCTACAGCCAGCTGATCACCCCTATTTTTCATCTTCGCTGCTGATTGCTTTTCAGTGCTCTGTCCCTTCTCTTTTCTCTCTCATCACTTCCCCTAAGCTTCCTGAATTTCTCTACGACTAGTTACTCATCCAAAGATATCACCCAGAAAGAGGGCCCCCCCTTTCCTGTCTGTGATCAGCCAGTCTTGCAAACACAGTCCCAAGCTGTAACCCTCACATCATTCTGCTGTTGCTATTGCTTAGGCCACATTTTTTCACCTCCAGAGGTACCTATCTTACTTTCCTATGCTTTTTTTTTTTTTAAAAAAAAACACTTTCTACTACAGACAAGTTCTACTACAGATCAGTTCTACTACAGACAAACAGGACTGGTCAAAGAGGCACTGTTACATGAATGTGACCCTGGGGGAAGCACCTCACTTTGGAGTCAGAGAGATCCAGTTTCAAATCCTGACAAACTGCAGTGCAAGCATGATCAGTCACTTCAGTTGTGTCCGACTCTTTGTAACCCCAAAGAGCAAACCCCACGGACTGCAGCCCACCAAGCTCCTATCTACTACAGACAAACAGGACGGTCAAAGAGGCACTGTTACATGAATGTGACCCTGGGGGAAGCACCTCACTTTGGAGTCAGAGAGATCCAGTTTCAAATCCTGACAAACTGCAGTGCAAGCATGATCAGTCACTTCAGTTGTGTCCGACTCTTTGTAACCCCAAAGAGCAAACCCCACGGACTGCAGCCCACCAAGCTCCTCTGACTATGGGATTCTCTAGGCAAGAATATTGGAATGGGTGGCCATGCCCTCCTCCAGGGGATCTTCCTGACCCAGGAATTGAACTCACGTCTCCTGTGTCTCCTGCATTGCAGGCGGATTGTTTACTGCTGAGCCACCAAAGAAGTCCAATCAACTGCAGTAGGAGATAAAAAGCCTTTGGCGAGTCATTTTACTCTCTCTGGCCTCCACTACCATATCTGCAAAGTGAGTTTGGCAATTCTTACCTCAAGTGTTTGATTTGATCAGGGTTCAATATATAAAAAGCCTTACACATAGAAGGCATCCTGAAAGTCAATGTCCCTTCCCTGACATACTCCTTTGCACTCTGCCTATACAGGTAATACAGATGATGGCTATGGTAAATGGGAAGGAGGGGACATGGCTGGCAAAATTAAGTAAAGCAGATAGCAATGAACAGAATAACTGCAAAGGGCACTTCGTACTACCAGGACTGTTCTCTTATAAAAATCTAAAGATTAAGAATGTTTTTTAAAAAATAACTAAATTACTTCTACAGAAGCAGCAAAAAGCAGCAGAAGAAAGAGGTTGCCAGGACAAAGTGAGTAAAAACATCATGTTGCAACATGAGCAACAAAATGAGTACTAAGTCATGTTATTTAAGTGTCCCACAAAGAAACAGGATATAAGGAAACAAGTGTGTGAGAAAGACTTGGCCTTATGCACAGAACTGACACATATGCAAAAACCTAGACCAGATTCCCATTTTAAACAGGAACTTGCAGACTAACCCGACCCCTTCTGAAAGTGAGGCAGTTCTTTTGTACCAAGTCATCCTGTGACCCCAGCACCAAGACACACCACAACGCCTGCTTGAGTGAAGCCACAAGAACTGCAACATGCCACAGACAGACAAGAGGGCCAGGCTGGCCTGACCTCCATGTGCCGATTCAAACCCAAGACACAATATCCTCTAAGGAATTTGCACAGGAACATGTTATTAAACTCCTCCTCGGCTGCCAGGCGAGTGAAGTGAACCACGCCTCACAAGGTAGACTAGCTCTCTCTGCAAACACCCAAGGAGAGGGCTCAGATGCTCCTGCTGGACTGAAGAAAAGCACCTGTGTTTCAGTGAAACAGGATGGCTTTCAATCTAAAGATGCCATCAATCTATCAGCTTAAACTTCAAAGAAACATATTCCAAGAAAACTGAAAATGAGGCTGGGGCCAGGAGAGCAGAATCAACACCATTTCTTGACTCCTTCCCAGAAGGACAGTGGGAACCAAACTGGACACCTTGTCACTTTATCCTCCTCCTTTTTCTTACTTGTCGAACTTTTGAAAAGATCTTCTACATAGTTCTCTTTCTGGATGAACAGATTTTTTAGTCCAGTTTATGGCTAAACACTACTCCATGAGGTCATTTTTTCTATGATTTGTTGGACATTTTTATGTGGCTTTTACTGAGAACAGCTGAAAGTGAATTATCTTGGAGAAGCCTCTGAGATTCTATAATTTTCCAGTGCTCTTTCCCATCAGGATGATATATTCCAAGGCATTTCTCAACCAGGAAGGACCTGATGCCCAGACTTCTAAAGAGCTTCGGCTGTTGTCTCACAAAGCCAGGTGGGGTGGGACAGTGGGAAGGACCAGGTGGTCGAGGCTTAAATCTACTCTTATGTGATGGGGACAAAGGATCCCACCTTGCTGGGAGGAGATTATAAAATATAAGAGGTGGGGACTTCTCTGGTGGTCCAGTGGTTGAGACTTTGCCTTCCAAAGCAGAGGACGTGGGTTTGATCCCTGGTTGGGGCGCTAAGATCCTACATGCCTTATGGTCAAAAAACAAAAACATAGAACAGAAGCAATATTGTAACAAAGTCATAAAGATTTTTTTTAATGGTCCATATTAAAAAAAAATCTTTAAAAAATGTGTAAGATGTGATGACATCTTCTGAGATTCTCCGAGTCTGATAGTCTAGGACATTACTACTTCTGCTCTCACTTTCCATATACAGATGCCGTGAAGCCCAGGACACACATTCTCAGAACCAAAGGCTTCTTCTAGATTTAATCAGAGACAAGAGAGAGAAACACAGACCTGAACTGAACAGTCAAAGTCAGTTTAAATGATCAGGGACACACAGACAAGGATAATAATGGGTAGAGAAAAAGGATCTGCTTAAGCCTTTCTCTGAAAAACCCTTGAAAAATCACACCATCGTTTGGAGACTACATGCCAATACAAATAATTGAAGCAAATTCTTTAAGCGCACAAGAAGACACGTCCTAGGAGCTAGAACATATTAATTAATCTAAGAAAGCATGATTTCTAAGCTTACCCCTTCAGCTCCACCAACCGTTTGCCACTAAGTAATAACCCTCAACAGAGCTATCAGGAAAGCTATCAGGAAGTGAAACAGCACACTGAAGTAGGTCATAGTAAACACAGTGCCTGTAACCCACTTCAAGGACTGTATTAATTCATGTACCACATGATCTAGTCTAGTAATAAGAAAGCAAGGCTGGGAAGACTGGTGGGGTGAAGTTCATCCTGCTGACTTTGAGTAGGAGGTGCCAGGATAGAAGCAGGTTTGCATTTTTGAAAGAATACTCAGTAGGTTTCGTCAGCTTCCCCTGCACACACACTTAACAAGATGCATAAACAGGATATGCCTAATCGGCTTCCTTGTTTGCTTTTAAGGTGACTTCACTGAAAAAGAGGCATCAAAGGATGTTCTTGCTACGTCACCAGATTTAAAAAGTCTTGTTTACAGTGCTACTGTATATCCGTGACTGAAATCTGGAATTTTCTGATCTTTGTTCCTTTCTCCATGCTTTCATATTTTTCTGTCTTCTTTTATTTATTCTTTGCCATGATTCTCATGATTCAGCTGTTTTTTTTTAAATGATTTTTTAAAAAATGTGGACCATTTTTAAAATCTTTCCTGAACTTATTGCAATATTGCTTCTGTTTTATTTGTTTTTTTGGCCATAAGTCATGTGGGATCTCAGCTTCCTGACCAGGGATGGAACCCTAATCCCCTGCATTGGAAGGCAAAGTCCTAAGTATCGGACCACCAGGGAAGTCCTGATTCGTCTTTGTAATAGTAATGTTTTGCGTAAAATGTTGTGTGTCTTGAACTGTTGGGTGAAAGAGCTGCGTAAACCTAAAAAATACTCACAGATAATGTTAGTAAGAAAAGTGAGCGTGGAGCTAGATGAATGCAGCCTACAACTGGTTCACAGTTAGGGTGGCAGGTTCTAGGAAGTTGCAGGCTCACTACTTGGGGCTGTCAGTTTCAGCAAACTGCTTCCTCCTTCTCCAGGGGGCTGGCATCCCTCCTATTTTCAGACAGAGCTATGCCCTGGCGAGTTCTGCATATGGACCACTCTCGCTTCTTTTCTTGGGAAAAGAGGAGGAAGGGAGGGGTCATTCAACAAACCAACCAGCCTCAAACAGCACATGTAAATGAACACAGGAAATATGATTATGTAAAGCAGTGTCCTGAGGCTGTCCTTATTTGCCATCTGAACAATACCCACTGTACTTCTACATGATTGGGGGGCCCCATTTCTGTTAAGGAATCCCTTTCAGTTAATAAGATAAGAAAAAGAAAACTAATATAGGAAAGAGAATAGGAAGACAGATGGTCATAAAATTATTAAGATCTCTGTTTTAGACAGAATTATGCCAGACTCTTGGTAAAAGAGACCCTTCAAAATAGGGGTTTAAATAGCAGAGAAGTTTATTTTGCTTTCATAGAAAAGAAATCAGGGTCAGGAAAGACCATATGGAGGTTTTTCTTTCATCAGGAACCTTGTTCTTTCCTTTCCATCAGTAATACGATGTGGTCCTCCTCCTCCTCTAAGTCCAAAATGGTGCTGCTATTCTAGCCATCACACTTATGCTCCAAGGAGGAGATGAAGAAATGGGTGGAGAAGGGTGTGACCTATCCTTTTTAAGACTTCCTAGAACTTCTTACATATCACTGGACATAACCAAGCCATGGTCAAGGAAGCTGGGGAACATGGCTTTTGGCCTGCAGCAATGTGGCTTTCAGGTAACTGGTGAAGAAGGAAAAGGAAGCTCTTTGGTGGCCAGCTAGCAATCTCTCTCTGATATAGTGGTTTTGCAAGCTTCCTTATTTTCTGAGGCTGTATAATATAAAGATCAGCAGCAAATGCAAATGGAAACAAAAAGAGGCCTATTATGGTAAAGTGCAATAATAGCATTCTTCTGAGTTTAATTCATATAGGTCCTCGATCTCATAGGACTCAGTGCTGTTTTCTAATGATTTAATGTCATTCACAGAAAAGGGGTAATATATCACATGGTGCTACAGAGACATCTCACTGAGCCCAGTGGTAGCAAATATTTTCAATCAATAGCTTTGGACAACAAAACAGACATGAAATCCTCTAACCTGTATTTAATACTAATCCAGTGGCCTGAAGTGTGAAGAAGAAAAGAGGGAGACAGAACAAACATTTTGGACAGCAAAAAAATGATTTCATAAAAGAGCTACTAAGAATTAAGACATTGTCACAAGAGGACAATAATTAAATGGTTTCCTAAAATATAATCAAAGTATTACTGGTTGGTACAACCTAGCAATTGATATTAAATACCTTAAAATTTTGTAAGGCTCCAACCCAGCAATTTCATTTCTAGAAATTTAGCTTCAGAAAAATAGCCATGGATATATTTAAGAGACCTATCTATGTAGATATTCATCAAGATTATTTATACCAGTAAATAAGTGGGGAAAAACCCTTCCCCATTTAACAAGAGGGGATTGGTTGAGAAATGCTGATCCAGCCATTCTAATGTAACCATTAGAAAGGAGGTGGTTAATGGGATTAAGTCATGGAAAGCAATCATAATTGAAGGAATCTTCTCAACCTAGGGATTGAACCTGGGTCTCCTGCATTGCAGGCAATTTTTTACTGTCTTGAGGCACCAGGAAAGCCCTACCATATAAAGCATAAAAAGGAATTAAAACATAAAAGCATAAAAACAAAACGTGTATTGTGATCCTATTTTTTGTTTAAAAATCAAAGAACATATATTACCACATATACGTGAATATAAGGTAGCCTCAAATGAAAGATCTTCCATTTTATCAATGAGAATACAAAAACAGTAAAGAAAAGTTTTGCTAACTCGAGTTTATAAACTTTTAGGAATGTGATAAAAATATGATATTTATTTCATATTCATATTACAAGTGGCATCCATATAAAATAATTGATTGGTTTGTAATATTTTTTGAAATCATATTGTATGTAAAAATGTTGTTCAAGCATTATACACTCATCTTCAATGTCTTCATTACTGGTAGAATTCCTTTGTAATCATCAAATACTTCTCACTGTCAGTGACAGACTCTTTGACTTAGTAGGTGATGCTGTCTCTGAAAATTTTATCGAGTGAGAAATACACATTTGATTCTGATGAAGAAAACTGGTATTATTATTTGATCTGTATGTGATCCCCATTGCTTTTAAAAGTGCTCATTTAAAGACGTCCTTGATGGCATCCAACCCAGCCTGTGAAGTCCTGTTTTCAGGTAGGATGGTCATGCTTTCATCACTTACTTTTAGAGCAATTCAACCATGTGACTTCTACAAAGACCTAAAACTTGCACTGATAGGGGTGATTTCAGGATAACAAGTCTTTGTCCAAACAGTACCCTGTTGCTCAAAATACAATTATAAAGAGAATGCCCATTATATGAGAGACTTCGTAGGAACCTGAAGATAAGACAATACCCACTTTTAAGATGGATAATATCTGGCTAAACAAAACCCCCTTTTTGCCTTATATTCAGATGTAGTTCATGTACATATAGAGAGAAAAAAAAGGAAGGACAATTTCTATAAAGTCTTTAGTGGTTACTGCCATGTAGGAAGATTGCTCTGAGAGACTTACACTTCCTTCTGTTTGCTTCTCTTTAAAGTTTCTTCAATGAACTAGAATGAATATCATCATCAGAGAAATAGTGCTAAGAACAAAAGGGAACAACTGACAAAGAATTAACCTCAAAAATATGTAAGTAGCTCATACAGCTCAATACCAGAAAAATGAACAACCTAATCAAAAAGTGGGCAAAGGAACTAAATAGACATTTCTCCAAAGAAGATATACAGATGCCTAATAAACACATGAAAAGATGCTCAACATCACTCATCATTAGAGAAATGCAAATCAAAACCACTATGAGGTATCATCTCACACTGGTCAGAATGGCCACCATCAAAAGTTTACAAACAATAAATGCTGGAGAGGGTGTGGATAAAAGGGCGCCCTCTTAAACTGGTACAGCCACTATGGAGAACAGTGTGGCGATTCCTGTAAAAACTGGGAATAGAACTGCCATCAGTTCAGTACAGTTCAGTTGCTCAGTCGTGTCTGACTCTTTGCAACCCCATGAATCACAGCACACCAGGCATCCCTGTCCATCACCATCTCCCAGAGTTCACCCAAACTCAGGTCCATTGAGTTGGTGATGCCATCCAGCCATCTCATCCTCTGTCATCCCCTTCTCCTCCTGCCCACAATCCCTCCCAGCATCAGGGTCTTTTCCAATGAGTCAACTCTTCGTGTGAGGTGGCCAAATTACTGGAGTTTCAGCCTCAGCATCAGTCCTTCCAATGAACACCCAGGACTGATCTCCTTTAGGATGGACTGGTTGGATCTCCTTGCAGTCCAAGGGACTCTCAAGAGTCTTCTCCAACACCACAGTTCAAAAGCATCATACAACCTAGCAATTCCACTGTTGGGCATACACATCAAGGAAACAGAATTGAAAGAGACACATGTACCCCAATGTTCACTGCAGCACTTTTTACAACAGCTAGGACATGGAAGCAACCTAGATGTCCACTGGCAGACAAAAGGATAAGGAAGTTGTGGTACATTTACACAATGGTATATTACTCAGCTATAAAAAGGAATGCCATTTGACTCAGTTTTAATGAGGTGGGTGAAACTGGAGCCTGTTATGCAGAGTGAAGTAAGTCAGAAGGAGAAACACAAATACTGTATACTAACACATATACATGGAATTTAGAAAGATGGTAACAACTAATCTATATGCAAGGCAGCAAAAGAGACAGATATGAAGAACAGACGTTTGGACTCTGTGGAAGAAGGTGAGGGTGGGATGATTTGAGAGAATAGCATTGAAATATGTATATTACCATATGTAAAACAGTTGACCCATGCAAGTTCAATGCACGAAGCAGGGCACTCAAAGTTGTTGCTCTAGGACAACCCAGTGGGATGGGAAGGAGTGGGAGGTGGGTTCAGGACACGTGTCCCCCATGTCCACCCATGGCTGATTCACGTCGAGGTATGGCAAAAACCATCACAATATTATAAAGTAATTATCCTCCAGTTAAAATAGTTTTTTAAAAAAAGAAAAAAGAAGAATAAAAAGGCAAGTGTGGAGAGAGTAGCTCTGAAACATATACATTACCATATGTAAAACAGATAGCCAATGGAAAGCTCTTATATGACACAGGGGGCTCACACTTTGCTCCGTGACAATCTAGATGGGTTGAGAGGTGGGAGGGAGGTTCAAGAGGGAGGAGACATATGTATACCTATGGCTAATTCATGTTGAAGTATGGCAGAAATTGACACAATATTCTAACCCAATCACCCTCCAATTAAAAACAAATTAATTAATAAAAAAGAAGGAAAAGGGAGCAAAGTAGAGACATTTTGTAAGTAACACTTGGGGCATGAACAAAGGCAGGCTGAATCAACCAAAGGGTGTGATTTCAGTTAAAAAATAACTCCCTTTTGGCTTGAAATTGGTCACTCATCTAGTTGCAAGTTAGTTAAAATGTAGATGTATTTTCTAGAAAAGTAACTCATTCATCTACTGCCCCTCTCTGTTCACAGCAGACTTTCATTGATGAGGTTCGTTTCTGTGCCTGGACAGAGTCCTAATTAGAGAACCAAGCCAGGGACAGGTCACTGGAGAGAGACAATCAAAAGATCAGGTACTGGACATCCCAGCTTTCCTCAGTTCAGTTTAGTTCAGTCACTCAGTCGTGCCCCACTCTTTGCAACCCCATGGACTGCAAGCAGGCCAGGCTTCCCTGTCCATCACCAGCTCCCTGAGCTTGCTCAAACTCATGTCCATCGAGCTGATGATGACATCCAACTATCTCATCCTCTGTCTTCCCCTTTTCCTCCTGCCTTCAGTCTTTCCCAGAATTAGGGTATTTTCCAATGAGTCATTTCTTTGCATCAGGTGAAAGCATTGGAGTTTCAGCTTCAGCATCAGTCCTTCCAATGAATATTCAGGACTGATTTCTTTATGATTGGACTGGTTGGATCTCCTTGCAGTCCAAGGGACTCTCAAGAGTCTTCTCCAACAACACAATTCAAAAGCAATAATTCTTTCATGTTCAGCTTTCTTCATGGTCCAACTCTCACATCCATACATGACTACTGGAAAAATCATAACTTTGACTAGATGGACCTTTGTTGGCAAAGTAATTGAATGTCTCTGCTTTTTAATATGCTGTCTAGGTTGGTCATAGCTTTTCTTCCAAGGAGCAAGCCCCTCAAAATCTCCACAGCCAGGAAGCCAGGACTGAGGACTGAGATGGTTTGATGGAGACTAACAATATTGCTGCTGCTACTGCTGCTAAGTCGCTTCAGTCGTGTCCGACTCTGTGTGACCCCATAGACGGCAGCCCACCAGGCTCCCCCGTCCCTGGAATTCTCCAGGCAAGAACACTGGACTGGGTTGCCATTTCCTTCTCCAATGCATGAAAGTGAAAAGTGAAAGTGAAGTCGCTCAGTTGTGTCCGACTTTCTGTGGCCCCATGGACTGCAGCCTTCCAGGCTCCTCCATCCATGGGATTTTCCAGGGAGGAGTACTAGAGTGGGGTGCCATTGCCTTTTCCGGACTAACAATAATGGATCATACCTAAAGACAGTGTAGCCTGCAGCGAGATATCCAGAACTGCAGTCTGCCTGCAAGTTCAAACCCTACCCCTGCCCATTACGAGGTGAGCTACCTTGGGCAAGTTACTTACCCTCTCTGTGCCTTGGTTTCCTCATCTGTGGGATAAGGATGGTAATCCTTGCTACTTCACAACGTTACTGTGAGGCCTAAGTAAGCACAGGAAAAGCCTTGGTCTGAGTTCAATAAATGTTGGCTATTTTTTATGCTGAGCCACATTAAGTGCTGAGACCACCAGCCTCTCAGTTAATTCTCACAGCAATCCTACCAGGCGCAAACAACTGCACCCACTGTACAGCCGCAATCACTAAGGCTCTGGGGGATAAACTGACTTGCAGGAGTTTGTTCAGCTAGTCAATGGGTGGATGGGAGTCCCTTAAAAGCTGTAATCCCTCTCGTCTCTTCTATGATACAGAATGGGACTGCAGTTCCTCCCAAATTTGTTTCTCTTTTCACACAAGCTGCCTGGTTGGACCCCTTCTCAACCTTCCTTCATCTTTCCTCTCCGGTTTCTTCCTACTTAAGAAAATATCCTGTGCAGGGCAAGGGGGCCAGGGCAGGGGTTCTAAACCTCAAACTGATATAACTTCACTGCTCAAAAACCACCCAAGTCTCCTTGCCCTGCTGACCAACAGGAAAATGGCCAAAGCCTTCAAACTGACTCTCATTTCTAGAATCATCTCTCCAGCTCTGCCATCTGGGACACTCTGCTGCTCCTATGAGGTCCCCCGGCCCCACACTTTCTGCCCCAGACTCCTTCTTTCATTTTTGTTCACATTCTGTCCAGAATGTGCTTCTCCTGCTGGACAATGTCGTCCACAGCTTTTTCGGAATAGCTCAAATGTCACCCCCTAAAGGCCCTGACTGAGGGCTCACTCCACTGGCTGGTCAACAGCATTTATGAAGAGTCCATTAGGCGTTAGGTTGTTAGGCACTCTGAATAGGTCGTGAATGAAACCTCTATCTCCACCCAGCTCAGCGCCCCTAATCTCATCCCTAATCATGTCCAAGTCTCTGCCAGCACCCTATGTGCATGCTCAGTCACTTCAGCCACGTCCAACTCCGTGTGTGACCCTGTGGGCTCCCTGTCCATGTGATTCTCCAGGCAAGAATACTGGAGTGGATTGCCGTGCCCGTCTCCAAGGGATCTTCCCAATCCAGGGATCAAACCCTTGTCTCTAGGGTCTCCCACATTGGCAGGTGGATTCTTTACCACTAGCGCCACCTAGGAAGCCTTTTGCACTCTTATTATGCCATTAACATACATTTTATAGAGCTCTTTCCTCGGTTACAGTATGAGCCTGGAGAAAGGGACCATGTCTCACCTAGCTTTATATTTCTTGTGTCTGGTACAGAACTCATGCATTTAGCACTTAATATATATCTGATGGATGAAAAGTCGCCATGCTAGACCCTACTCCCTGATAACAAAGTTGTGGGCAATCTCATCTAGAAACTATGGTTTGCCTTTGGGGCAAACCTCATTAGTCACTTGTGAACAACACAAAGAAAAGGCTTATTTAACTCTGGATTCTTGGGACTTTGCACAGTGTGAGGTATTCAGTAGGTACTCAATAAATGTTTGCTGGAGGAATGGAAGGTAGAAGGAGGGGAGGGAGGAACGAAGGAAGAAAGGGGAGAAAGATGAAAGTCTGGTGTCAAGAGCAAAGCGCAGGTACGACGCTTATCCCTGAGGGAGAGGAGGCCCCGGGCAGCTGTCAGCAGACAGGGCGCAAAGAGGACAGTGGGGCCTGGCCAGGAAAGCGACATGCAGCCAGGCCTGCTGCACCCAAGGGAGTCTATGCCTCAGGGTAGGGAAAGCACCTCCAGGAACACCGCTGTTCTGGGATGGCAGGCCTGAGGCACTGAAACACTGACTGGGTGAGTAAGCCCTATTGAGAACAGCAATAAAACAGATTTCTTACAAATACTCGAGAAGCAACCATAAGGAAATCGGTAATCCCTCCTGACACACTCCACCGGGTGAGCTGAGTCTCCCTTTCACCTACCATGCAGGTGAGCAAACACAGACTTTGTAAAGGAAACAGAAACAAACTCATGTTGGAACTTCCCAGAGTGCCACTGCCATCCTTGATGACAAATCACTTCTGCTGATAAGCAACCAGGACTTTTACTGACCAGACACCTAAGGATGGAAGAAGCAATGCAGCTGAGACTGCAGACTGAATCACCGATCAAAATGGATGTACCGCCCAGAGAGCGTGACCTTTCTTCTCTCTTTCTGCGACCCCCTGGCCTCACCCCACTCCCACTCCCACTGTGAGATTACAGTGGATATTCAAGGTGCAGAGCCAAGGGAAGAAGAAATGAAGTGAGACAATGTTTGTGGGAGTGAGGAGACCAGGTTACCTGACACACAGTGGGTCCTCTTTCAATGTCTTTAAAAAAAAAAAAAAAACCAACAAAGGAAAGAACAGCTCAACTCATCTATACTTGGAATTTCTCAAATTACTCATAAGAGCACTTAAAAAAAATTCCAGAAAGACAGAGAGTATGCAACCCCTGTCAAAATAGTATTAAGTGCTGAAATGCAGACAAAGACAGGCAATTAACTGCTACCAGCTTAGATGAAAATGTCTGCAATCTTGTTTAAGTGCTTGGGTGATAGGAAGCACTTGGAGATAAACTTGGGAAGATATGCGGGGTAAGGAGGAAAGGGGTTTACAAAATCAGTATGCAGTCAGCTTTTTACAAAATTGGTTCACATGGAAAACTTTTTAAGTGCAAAACACTTAAAATACAATCCAAGCTCCCTCAGGATGATGGAAAAATGCTTGATAAGGTTTCCTGAGGGTCCCTAGAGGGTCTCTTACTGCAAGTATATCCTTTCAAAAGTGCAGAGAGTGACATTCTCCTAAATATGACTGATGTGCCAGGACTTAAAATCAAATTCATATTGAAATATATGAGTTCATCGTTTAAGTCTCCCTCTGACTAATTTGAATCATTTGACCCACTCAATAGCAAGGAATGATAACCCCAAGAAAAAAGAGTGTCATCTTCCAAAAGGACGTGAATGGATTTGCATATAGAGGGAAAACACCTAGGTTTAAGCAAGAAGATGGGGTGTGTGTAGAAGGCAGCTCGAGAGAAACTGGTGGAAACTGACAAAGTCCTTGAGTGACTGGCTGAGCCATTTCGTGACCTTTTCTCTTTGACTTCCAACAAATTTTCAACTATGGAATTTCAATCATGGAATTAGGAACAAATGAAACTTAAGTAAGAGTCTGACATTCAAACTTCGCTTTAAAAAGTTGACATCAGATTCTATGTATATCATATTGCTTACATGTGGAATCTGATTCCTTAAAAATACTAGGAATAAAACTACCATATGATCCAGCAATCCCACTACTGGGAAATATACACTGAGAAAATCATAACTGAAAAAGACACATGTACCCCTTGTTCATTGCAGCACTATTTACAACAGCTAGGACACAGAAGCAATCCAGATGTCCACTGACAGATGAATGGATAAAGGAGCTGTGGTATATATATATACATACACACACATATATATATATGGAATATCGCTCAGCCATAAAAAGGAATACATTTGAGTCAGTTCTAATGAGGTGGATGAACCGGGAGCTTATTATATAGAGTGAAGTACATCAGAAAGAGAAAAACAAATATTGTATATTAACACACATACATGGAATCTCGATAGATGGTACTGATGAACCTATCTGGAGGGCAGCAATGGAGACACAGATACAAAGAACAGACTTATTGGCATGAAGGGCAGGAAGGAGAGAGTGGGACTAATGCAGAGAGTACCATATGGAAACATATTCACTACTATATGTAAAACAGATAGCCAGTGAGAACTTCCTGTATGACTCAAGGAGCTCAAACCAGGGCTCTGTGACAACATATAGAGGTGAGATGGGCTGGGAGGAGGTAGAGAGGTTCAAGAGGGAGAGGACAAATGTATCCCTATGGCTGATTCATGTTGATGTATGGCAGAAACCAACACAATATTGTAAAGCAAATTATCCTTCAATTAAAAATAAATAAATTAAAATGTTAAAAATTGAAAGAAATAAATATAAAAAATTAAAGAAGTAAAAAAATTTTTTAGTGGTACAAACGAACTTATTTACAAAACAGAAATAAAATCACATATGTAGTAAACAAACATGGTTACAGGGTAGTTGGGAGGACTTAAATTGGGAGATTGGTATTGACATATACACACTATTATATACAAACTAGATAACTAATAAGGATCTACTGTATAGCACAAGGAATATTTCTATAAAAAATACATACATACATACATACATACATACATACACAATCAATTATTTTTTAAAAAGACCAAGAATGATATTTAAAAGAAATGAGGACATGTCTCAATGTTACCTTTGAAAATTAAAATAAGTTTATTTCCAAATAAAGTGACATTGTCCTATATTACACAAAATATTAGAATTCATCGATTGAATGCAGATAAAGAATTGTATCAAGGGAAACACATAGGTTTTCATATTAAAAACTGATATTTGAAATTTTAATTAGCAACTAAAGAATTCAATTAACAAAATAAAAAGATACATTTAGGAGTGCTGAATTTGGGGTTATATGCTAGAAGCAATATTCTCCTATTACTATGTGTGGCCAAAGACGATTTCACAGAAGCGATGCTCCAACAAAGATTGTGTTCAGCTCTAAGTCATGGTGTACTGACATAGTCATCACTCTGTGTGTGTGTGTGTGTGTGTGTGTGTGTGTTGGGGGGTGGTGGTGGTAATCCTTGTATTCCAGTGGAATCGTCCCTCAAGGACTGAAGCTGATGATTTGATGCTGAGGCACTGATTCTGTCATTTACAGGGTGTAAAGTCATCTAGATAAAATGTAAAGATGGAAGTGTCTAAAATGGCTTTAATCATGCCATGATCCAAAGCTGATGGACAACACTTTCAAAACCTTGTTGTAAAAGAGATGGCCAGCCATTCTTAAATAAACAACTGGTCTCAACACAAGAAAGAAATGGACAGCCAAAAATTTTAGTAAATGAATTATTTCAACTTGAATAAACAACTACCTTAAGCCATTTTTGAATTGTTGTTTTTTTCAAGCACCCAGGAAGGATATTAGTTGAGATTTACTAAAAGACTAGGCAGTGTTTAAATAATGTGAATCAGAGTGAACAATCAGGAATGAAGTATGAAACAAGCTCAAAAAACTTGTTTGGGAATGATATAAAATTTCAGAATTCAGAGCCAATGACAGTCGAAGAAATAAAAAGACCTCCAGTAGCTACCAAAAGATATTTCAAAGAGAACACACCGTAGCTTGTCAGTCTCACATTTCTACTGCTACTTAAAAAAAGGAAAAGAAAATGACAAAAAAAGATTTTTTCCCGAAATGGTAGAATATAGCAGAAATAGTAAATACCAAACCCAGAAAAAAGAGGAAGTTAGCAGAAATGGGTGGCTTGCTATATGTGATATTAAAAATTGCCATAATGAGAACGGGGCAGTAATAAAAATAAATTATTTCCTTTTTTGCAAAGTATGTGAGGGTAGGAAATTGACCCAAACTGCCAGAGAAATGAGGAAGCACTTTTTTCATACTGTGCTCAGAAGGCTCTTTCATAATTTATCCCTTCCTCAGAAGCCCTTTTTCTCCACGTCCCTGCTCTCTGCTCTTCAGCTGTCCTCTCCCCAAGCTCCTCAATTAAATTATCTCACATTTTTTTCTCTGATCTGCTGTTCACAGCTGTCACATCACTCCAGCATAAGCCTTCTCACAGCCGCTGAAAGAGGACACTAAGGATATCGCCACATCTCTCGCCAGCTGCTCCCCGCTGCCCTGGATCCCAGGCAGGAGGTGGATGGGGTCTTTCTCTAAGCCTGACCCCTAGACTCCTCCTCTAAGGAACCTGTGTATTCACATCCTTGAAAATGATGGCATGTGGTCTGATGAACCTGCTGAAGAGCCACAATCTATGTCCCAGAGAAATCGATCAGGAAAAAAACAAAACAAAACAAAACTGCTTATCCTCATCCAGCTAGAGAAAAGGTAGTCTCCTGAGCCCTTAGAATCACAAGTTGTGTAGTTACCACAAGCGCTCAGCTTTTTCTCTTTGGCCATCCTTTGAAACTGTTAAGACATCTTTCACAGAATATTTCACACAATTTTTATAGAATATTCAACCTAGACTGGCATGAATTATCCAGAATGGTGATACAAAGAACCCACATGCCAAATTAAAGCAGTAAATCAAAAAGGCAATATGAGAGAAAAGAAAAAAATATTGTTGCAGAATGAGATGAGATGAAAGAAAGACTCTGATGAGATTCTCCAGTTTGATGAGACAGAGGTGCAGAAAGGCTTTTCCCAGAGGGTCGACACTTCAAAGGAACAGTGTGTTGATTTAAAGGTGGCAATTTAGAGGAGGCAGAGGAAGCTAGTGGGTGATAAATAAGAATCCCACTCAAGCCAAGGAGACGTCCTATTCAAGGAGAGCTTAAAAACATATGAGACCCGAGTAGGAAAAAGCGTTATTTTTCTTTCTCTCTTCCTCGCATTTTTCCCCCAAGTAGGACTGCTGGTTCCATCAGGAATCAAGTGGTCCAAGCCTTATGAGCCCTGATGGGAGGAGAAAACAGATCCATCCTTTTAGCAGGCTAACTTGACAATGTGGTACTATAACCCTTAAAAATGTGCATGCTTTTTTGATCTGGTAATTCCATTTCAAGGATACATGAAAAGTTGTGTGTGTGAGGATGCTATTTGCTGCTTTTCCTATAATGTTCTGCCTTGTTCACACCAGTGGAAAAAAGGAGAAACAACCTCAATGTCCAGTAATAAATTAGAATACATTCAAACATGGCATTCTAGACAGGCATGTGAAGTGATAGGGTAGAGGAATGTTTAGTGATGCAGAAAAAATATTCAAGAAATGATGACATTTAGGAAGGATGTTACCAAAAATTAGAAATGATCAGATTTTTGTCTTACACACACACACACACACACACACACACACACACACACAAGATTATAAGAGACAACCAGAATGCACACAGGAGTTTCCAGAGATGGTAAAATCAAGAATGCTTTAATTCCTTTCTTGCTTGCTTCTTCCTAAAAATTTATTTTTTAAAATGTTGTGGGTTTTGATAAAGAGAAAAATCAAGAAATGTTTTTTTAAAGGAACAAAATCAGGTGGCGGTCTTGTGTACAGAAACCTATCAAATGCTAGAGCTGTAGGGCTTTCAGCTCCCCTCGTCACTCTCTTCGTTTGGTAGATGGGGAACCAAGGTGTACAGGACAGGTAGGCTCTGACCTTGGGAACACTTCAAGTCACCACCAGAGAGGGAGGGAAGGCTGCTCGAAGTTGCTCTGCAAGGCCAAGTGCATGGGAGGAATGTGCGTGTGTGATTTGGGAGTCAGGGTTTAACAGAATGGAGAGTCCCATGTAACACTGGGTTTTGGAACAATAATGGATGGGAACTTAAGAAAATTAGGAGACTAGAGGTACAGTAAGGCACATGGAAGGAACATTTCTTCCAGCACTTCCACATAAAAGGCTCCTGTCAACTCATGTAATCTTCTAAGTAACTCTGAGAATACCAGCACTCCCATTTTACAGATAAGGACCCTGAAGTTAAAATAACTAGCACTGGGCATGGGTCTAGCAATCAACAGCTCTGATCTTCTCTCTGGATAGACTAAAAATCCTCCCTCTTGCTACTGTGCCACACATCTGCCTCCTTTATCTCCTGAGTGAAAGACCCTGATTCATACAGGTTACTTAACAGCAGAGGCACCTGGAATTTCAAAGGCATCATAAATCTCAATGGTGAGTCAGTGATGTGGGGGCAGCTGGCTGAAAGCCCCACACAAACTCCCCATCCAGAGAGATATTCCTGGAACTGGAAAGGCCAGCACTGCCCAAACAGGGCAAGGGGATGCAGAGAAGGGAAGGAGTCCTATTTAAAAGGTCTTATTTTTGGATCTATAGGCACACAAATGTCTTTTATCCTACCCTTACAAATAACAAGAAATCTGTGCACCTTTCCTTCTAATACGTCCCTCAGAGTTCCAATTAGTGCTGTCCTTGAACTACTGGGAGTCCTCAGCTGTGACCTTACATAATAACAGTGCTATCCTGGCTATTACTGGTAGGCAAACATAATAGCAGGCAGTGCGACACCTCCTCTCTTTTGGCCTGGGAAAGGGACAGTTGGCAGTCCAGATCCCATTTAACGGGAGGTCTTAACCACCTATTAGCTACTTGCAGAAACCACTACACGATTGCTCTCCATCAAGTCTCAAGTCGTTTTCTCGTTGCAGGGTTACTGGAAATGCTCTCCTCCTCCCTTCCTTTCTTAACTGCTCTGATCACCTCACCAGAGTCTGATTAGGATCACAGCCCTCTCTGTGGTTATCTCTGACTACAGTGATCAGCCACCGGCTCACTTACAAGTAAGCCACAGCAGTTTAACAGGCATTTGTGAATACAATAATCACCTCTCACTTTGCGATTACTATTAGTTTGTTTAGCACTTTGAGATTTAGGTGATTTCTAAATGCAGATTTCTAAATGCAGCCACTCACCACGTATGACCATTCAAGTTTCAACTGAATGAAGTTAAAAATTCAGTTGAAAATGACACTTACTTCCTGGAAGTAAAGCTATGACAAACCTAGACAGTGTATTAAAAAGCAGAGACATCGCTTTGCTGACAAAAGTCCATAGAGTCAAAGGTATGATCTTTCCAACTGTTATGTGCAGATGTGAGAGTTGGACCATAGAATGCTTAGGGCATTGATGCTTTTGAACTGTGGGGTTGGATAAAAGAAGCTTGAGAGTCCCTTGGACTGCAAGGAGATCAAACCAGTCAATCCTAAGAGAAATCAACTCTGAATATTCATTGGAAGCACTGATGCTGAAGCTGAAGCTCCCATACTTTGGCCACCTCTTGTGAAGAGCTTACTCACTGGAAAAGACCCTGATGCTGGGAAAGATTAAAGGCAAAAGGAAGAGAGAGCAGCAGGGATGAAAATGGTTGGATAGCATCACTGATTCAATGGACATGAACTTGGGCAAACTCCAGAAGATAGTGAGGGACAGGGAGGCTTGGTGTGCTATAGTCCATGGGGTCACAAAGAGTCAGCCACGACTTAGTGACTGAACAACAATAAAAATTCAATTCCTCAGTCACTCTAATCACAGTTCATGTGCTCAAAAGAGCCATACATGGTTAGTAGTTCTTGTACTAGACAGCACAAACAGAAAACATTTTCACAACAGCAGAAAGTTCTACTGGATGATGCTGCCATATGGCAATGGGCAAACAAATGCAGAAACACTTGCTAAACTCCTAAGAGTCGGTACTGTTCTAAATTATGTTTGAAATTTTTGAAATAGATACTCATTTCATTCTCAGTATGACTTTGTGAGTGATGTAGGGCCTGGAGTAGTTCCTATTTCACAGATGAGGAAACTGAGGCACAGAGTGATTAAATAATCTGATTCCTCTCTCTGTCACTATCTCCAAACCCACAGCTCTTGCCTCCACAATGTCTCTCAAAGCCACGCCAGGGTTTGTCATCACAAACACTATTCTTATTTAGGCTCTTGTTGGACAATTGCTGAACCTTCCTAACTGATCTCCTTGTTTCAGTGATCTTTCTCTTCATCAAGAGGACCAAGTAATTAATTATTATTTTGTAATAGATAAACCCTCCATGGAGCCTCATAGTCTAATGCATGCGTGCGTGCTAAGTCATTGCAGTTGTGTCTGACTCTGCGACTCTATGGACTGTAGCCTGCCAGGCTCCTTTGCCCATGGGGATTCTCCAGGCAAGAATACTGCAGTGGACTGCGATATCCTCTTCCAGGGGATCTTCCCAGCCCAGGGATTGAATCTTCGTCTCCTGCATTGGCAGGTGGGTTCTTTGTCACTGCCCACAGCGCCACTTGGGAAGCCCCAGAGTCTAATGAATTAAGGTCAAATGCTTCCAAGCACTTTTTAAAGTTGCCTACAACATGGTCCCAGTCTTTCTTTCTAGTCTTATCCTCATGCAGTATTTAATACTTCCCAGTAACTAGGGCCACTGCATGAGTTCAGTTCTCCTGAGATGCAGACACTAACATGGGATTATATGTGCAAGAAGTTTCTCAGGCAGGGGAGCAGGGAAAGTGCAGAAAGCCTGCAGATCGCGATGTGTGGTGCGCGTAAAGGAGAGGAGGAGGGAGGGGGATTAGGTGGAAAGCATCTGAAGAGAGCAGCATGATTCCAAGAAGGTTTAGCCATGCCAGTGGAGAGTGCTCGAGCCAAAGCGGCTCCATAGAGGAAGCCTGTGTCCTGCCTAGGAGCCCAAGGAAGCATGGTCCAGGGGCCAAAGCACAGCGTGTCCAGAGGGGCCACAGCTGGAGATGTTGGCGGTGCTCCCTAAACCAAGCAGGAGGGCAGAGTGGACATTTTTATGGCCACCAAATTTACTGTATAATTTACCATATAATTGGTAAATTATAAAATAACTTTTTTTTAACAGAAAGATCATTGCTTCACAATGTGTTGGTTTCTGCCACACAACAATACAAATCAGCCGTAAGTGTATATATATCCCCCCTCTTGAGCCTTTCTCCCACCCTTTCATTCCACCCCTCTCTTAAGAGTGAAAGAGAGTGCTATTAATAATTACACTGGGACAACATGTGGACCAAGGACCATCCAGGGCAAACTGGAATTTATGGTCATCCCATCACAACTTAGGTATCAGAGAATCTACCAATCAGCCCAGACTTTCCACTTCTGGGCATTCCCTCGTCTGGAATTGCTTTACAGCCCAAACTGTGACTGCTCCAGGCTTCTCTGGTGGCTCAGAAATAAAAGAATCTGCCTGCAATGCGGGAGACCTGGGTTTAATCCCTGGGTCAGAAAGACCCCCCTGAAGAAGAGAATGGCAACCCACCCAGTGTTCGTGCCTGAAAAATTCCATGCACAGAGGAGCCTGGCGGGCTACAGTCCATGGGGTCACAAAGAGTTAGACATCGCTGAGTGACTAACACTTTTACAGAAATCTTCAGTTCAGTTCACAGAAGTCTTAGGCATCTGTTAAAACTGACTTCCAATATCACCTTCTGAATGCCATCTTTTCCTCCTTGGAAACACTTCAAGTGTACCTTTCTTGAAATACTGATACTCTCCTGTTATATATTTGAATGAATTTTGAATTATCTTATTTTTGCCATCAGAGAGTAAGGTCCCTAAGGGCAGGGGCAATGCTTGTTTTTTCAGTTTTGCCTTCTGCCTGATGACTAGCACAGTGTCACCATATAGTAGGCACCACCAGCAGCACCTACGGAAGACTATTCTTCACTCTACAGAGCCTGCCTATGGCTTTCTGTCTTAAACAAATGCTTGTACCATCTTGTATTTTTTAAATGCAATGTTTTCTACGTCTTTACAGTTCAGACAGAGAATTCAACTATCAGCCAAGCTTGGTGAATGAATTCTTTTACCATTTGCTAATTACTTTGTCCTTTTTTCTGCTGAAAGCCTACACTGAATTACTTCAACTTCGCCTCCAAAGGAGACTAACAAATTGCTGAATATAATTTGCACTTGAAACAATAAAGCTATTAATGGCATTTGGGCAAGAACACCCATTATTTTCTTCACAGCAATAAATCAGCATTTCATCTGTTATAAATTGCTTGGTCAGCGTCAAATGGCTTCAGAATAAATCTCTTGCTCCTTTGTGCCTCTGCTGTCTATGAGAAAGGAAGGAGGCAGAAGGTAAGCCGGTGTTCTGCATTCTCGGGCACATCATTTTCATGCTCCATGACTCTGTAATTTATTTCTAGTGATAAACCTCTTGTAGTCTACACTGACTGATGCTTACACATGCCCAAATATACACGGAAAGACACGGGGATCTCTTCAACATTAACAATGAAATGAAGGGGTTACCAACCGGAGGGCTCAAGGACATGCAGAGTAGAATTTTGATTCCCATTATAGATTTTAGTCATGGGGCAGCTGTAAATATGATAGAAATGCTGTAAGCTTGTTCTTGTTTAACCACTAAGTTGTGTCCAACTTTTTGTGAACCCCATGAACTGTAGCCCACCAGGTTCCTCTATCCATAGGGGATTTCCCAGCCAAGAATACTATAGTGGGTTGCCATTTTCTTCTCCAGGGCATCTTCCCAGCTCAGGGATCAAGCTCATGTCTCCTGCACTGACAGGCGGATTCTTTACTACTGAGCCACCAGTGAAACCTGTTCTAATCAGCAGACTTTCTTTTCAGGCATGCCTCAAGGTATGGTTGTAAATATCAGAGGTTCATTAGATAGAACAGAATTATCCACTTAAGGCTGGGTTATTCTGTCCTCACAATCTGGAATATGCTTAAATTCTACTTAAAAAAAAAATCGCTTGCCTTGAAATCATCTCAGTTCCATGATTTATTCTCTTCTGGTACTTCTGAATATAACACAATATCACAAAGTAGGTGCCTAATAAATATTTAAGTGAATGAATTAATAGATAAATGTGTTTCATTTAGTCTAAGTCACAGTTAACAGTATTACTCATTCATCAACATTAAATACTACTATGTCTTCTACGTTTATTATAAGCTGGTCTCTCTTCTCTATTTTAAACTTAACTGATATTTGGGGGTTATGCTTGCTGTCAGTTACAGTATTAACATTTCAAATACACAGAGGATTTTATGAACATTATTATGAATAATGGCCATTAGTTGCTTTTAATATCCTAGGCAGAGTGAGAGAAAGTATACTTAAGCTACAGCATGAGAGATTTAAGTTAGATAAAAAAGAGTGTTCTGGCATCTGACCCAATTAAACAGTGGAGTAGATTAATGAGAGAAGTTATGAAATCTTCTTTCTTGAAAAATCTTAAAAATAAGATGGAATCCCATCAATGTACACATTGCTATGTCCCTATTTAGAGACAAAAGAACTGGTTCCAATCTTTTTTTGAGAGACAGGTATATTTATTAGGTGTATATCTAGAATAGTATAATTTTCCAGAGTATAGGCACTTCACATAAGATATTGGTATCAATTCATAACCAAGGATATGAATCATATTCCAAAGAAGTGACTTCCAGTTCTAGAGTCTGATATGTTATATGGCTTGGGCCATTTTGCCTCTAAGCTAAAGATTCTTTTACCTTCTCCGTCTAATTAAATAGGAATATTAAAAGAATAAGAACATGCAATTCCACTCTCCTGTCTCTTCTGCAATACAGACTTTGAGCCACAACATGTTTTTGTCAACAGCCCAACTCCTTACTCAGAGATACCAGTGCAACCTCAGTATTTCAGATCAATCATGAATAAGACCCATTCATGGAGAGTTGAGAAGGATAAAGAGTGAAGAACCAGAAGAGCCTCATCATACAGAAAAGGCCAATTTTTAGGAGAAGGACAGTTAATAGTGTCCTTGAAAACATAAGAAGTGGAAATACACTTGAGGTAATTTGGAAACTAATCATTTCCTTTAATTTTTATATACTTTTATTTGTTTATGGCTGTGCTGTGTCTTTGTTGCTGCTCAGGGTTTTCTCTTGTTTTAGAGAGTGGGGGGTACTCTCTAGATGCAGTGCGCAGGCTTCTCATTGCGGAAGCTTCTCTTGTTGAGCACAGAGTCTAGACTGCTCAGGTTTCAGGAGTTGTGGTTCCTGGGCTCCAGAGCACAGGCTCAATAGTTTGTGGTGCATGGGCTTAGTTGCTCTGTGGCATGTGGGATCTTCCCAGACCAGGGATCCTGCATTGGCAGGTGGATTCTTTACCACTGAGCCCCCAGGGAAGTCCTTGTCCCGTTTTATAAATGAGGAAACTGAGGCTTAGAGAAAGTATGTGACGTTCTGGAGGTCACTGTTTTTTAGGAGGTGACAGAAGGGCACTGCACAACTCAGAATATGAGCACCAGATTCAGATCTGGCCATGAGCCAGGACGGCCACCCAGCCCTTCTGAAGGACCCACGCTCTAAAGGCTCTAGCCTCACTTCCACGGATCATCACACCCTCTGAATTTGGTGAGTGACAGAGAGCAACTTCCCTTCCAGGCAAGAGATGGAAAGACATCTGCCAACCCTCAGAGCACACTCACTCTGATGGCCTGAGCTCCAGCTGACCTTGTGAAGAGCACTGTCCACTCAGTACTGGACTGGAGGCAAAACCAAGTGCAATCCTGACGTGGTCCTGCCCCAGATGAGAGGAGCCATGTGCCAGCCCCTCCCAAGACTCAGCTACTTCTGGGAGAAAACAAAGGCTGTGTGCAGCAAGGAGAGGCCAAAAAGGGAGAGGGTGCACACACACACTCCAGACCTTGAGGAAGGCTCATCTTTGCTTCAGGTCACACAGCAAATGGGCAGAAGGACCCCTACCCAAGGAGATCATACATACAGTAGACATACAGTATCATACATACATATTCCAGGCAGGGCTGTCTGTGATCTGTAACTTGTATGGATATAATAAGCTCCATGCCTAAGACACAACAACCTCAAACCACCACCACCAAAACACAAAACACGTGTTTAAAGAGGAGAACTATCCACAACTTGAGTGGTTTTTTCCTGCATGGCTGAACCAGGAGCGGGTTGCAAATCCCATCATTGTTAGGGCTGCAAGGCCAACCAGGGAAGCCTTCTTAGAACACTGAAGGGAAATGTTGTGGACAAGCCTCTTGGTCTTGGAGGAAAGATGGCTTGCTAGGTTTAACTGTAAACACATGGAAGGAGGTGTCAGAGATACCCTCTACTAGAAGACTATACAAAATAAAAACTGCTTTTGGAAAAGGACACTAAACCAAGGGAACCTGAGAATTCCAGACAAGAGCCAGCTCAGGATCCCATGCTTTCTCAAGCATTTAGCGACCAGATTTTTAGTCTTCAGTTGAATGACTTTAATTTCAGACATTTAATTTATGCAGACAATTCACCTGAAATATTAAACTATCACAACATTCTGTAAAAACGACAACAACAAAGACCAAAAACATAGGAGGCCTGCTTTGACAACCTAACGTAAAACTTCAACCTTGTCGTACCCCTGAACTGACACTCCTGTTAACCTGCTCTACTTTTTCCTTTTCTTTAATAGCAATTATTATCTCCAAACAGGCTTCCCCCGTGGCTCAGCGGTAAAGAATCTGCCTGCCAGTACAGGATGTGCAAGAGACACGGGTTCAATCCCCGTGTCGGGAATATCCCTTGGAGGAGGAAATGGCAACCCATTCCACTATTCTTGCCTGGGAAATCCCATGAGGAGGGGAGCCTGGGGGGCTACAGTCTGTGAGGTCACAAAGAGTTGGACACCACTGAGCCACTGAGCAAATCTGCCTGCCAGTACAGGATGTGCAAGAGACACGGGTTCAATCCCCGTGTCGGGAATATCCCTTGGAGGAGGAAATGGCAACCCATTCCACTATTCTTGCCTGGGAAATCCCATGAGGAGGGGAGCCTGGGGGGCTACAGTCTGTGAGGTCACAAAGAGTTGGACACCACTGAGCCACTGAGCACACACAGACACACATAATCTCCAAACACATTAGAATTTGCTTATTTGTTTACTGCTTATTTTCTGTTTCCATCCAGTAGAATATATGCTCCAAGAGGGCAGAAATGTTTGTCTGTTTTATTTACATCTGGATGTGGAAGCATGTGTGGCACACAGTAGGTGTGCAAAAATGCCAGCTGACTGAATCAGAACAAGACAGAGATCAACTATCAATACTGCAAAAAGCCCTTTTTTCAGATAACAAGATGAGGAAGTTGCCTCATCACCACCTACAAGGAATATATATATTTTTCAATATAAGTCACCAAGGTTAAAAAAGAAATCAAATTCAGAGGTCAGCAGGTGCATTCTGCTATCAGAAGAAGCAGCTGACTCATGCTGAAGGTTCCGGGTAACTAAGCCCTGTTGTATGTGAAGCCATGCTGAGGACCAGCTCTGCACATCTCTGGGAGTCAAGAGGGAGACAGGTAGGCACCAGGCAGTGTGAAAAGATACTTCACAAGGGCTTGTATTTATATCCTTATAATATGAACACTATGTACAGCACCTCCCCAGGCATAAAATACACTTTTACCGTATACCTCACTCTTCTCCTAACTGCCTTTTGAAATGGTTAGGATTATTTTCTCAGTCTTGGAGAATGTTACTTGCCCATGGTGGTGGGCCAAAGCAGATCATTCCTATTTGGTTTAAGAAAGCAAGTACAATGGTAGATGCCAGGGGCTGGGGGGTGGAGGGGTGGGGATCATTTAAAGCTCTGCCTTACCACCACCAACAAAAATGCCAAGAAACAGACAGAACTCCTCTCTTGTGTAGAAACATTCTGTAACAATGGAGAAGTGTGTGTGTGTTGGAGGAGGGGAGCTAAAATACAACTTGCCAAACTCCAGAGAAGACACAGTATGTATAGAATGGGTAGGACTTGAAAGTTTCATCTCCACACAAAGAGATACTGTGCAGTATCCAGCGTGAAGAGCTGGCACAGAACTGAGGAGAGCAACGGCCACAGGGAATGAACCAGCTCAGCGTCTGAAAACACCTACCGGTTCTATCAAACCTGCCCGCACCCTTCAAGAGCTTCCAGGGTCACAAACAGGAAACTGCTAGGTATGACTTAACCTGAGTCTCCACCTCCCTAGAGAAGAGCTTGCCCTAAAGAGCAATGAACAAAGTGTGCAGTCAAAGGGTGAGAGGTGAAGAAGACCGTGAGTTCAAGTTCAGGGTATGGAGCATTTAGTGGAAAGAACTCTTTTCTAAACACAGAGGAGTTACTTGGGGTTCAAGCCTTCGCAGGTGGCACCAGTGGTAAAGAATCCACCTGCCAGTGCAGAAGATGCAAGAGATGTGGGTTTGATCCCTGGTTGAGGAAGATCCCCTGAAGAAGGGAATGGCAACCCACTCCAGTATTCTTGCCTGGAGAGAAAATCCCATGGACAGAAGAACCCGGTGGGCTACAGTCCAAGGGATTGCAAAGAGTCGGACATGACTGAGCAGCTGAGCACAACAACATCACTGTGGCATCTTCACTTTAGTAGCCCAACACTTTATATGTTGAGAAATGAAGAGAAAACTGAATTACAAAGAGACTCGGGAAGATGTGAGATTAAGCTGGTCGTTATTGGTGGGTTCATTCACTCATGACATTCTATACCGGGATATTTTCAGATACAGAAAATATCTGATTTGACCTAAGTAAATAAAAGGACCTTCTATCTCATACAACAGAGTTGCCTGGATACAGTGGAGATGGTTTATTTAGCAGCTCACCAACACCATCAAGGACCTAGGTTCTTTCCATCTTTCTGTCTATCCCCTAGATACACACAAGCTTCAATCCAAGAGTGTGTCCAAAGTCCAGTTTGCTTGTAAGTCCAATCAAGTTAGCCTATGTAACCACTAACAAAACTGGCTATGTAATACTGTACTGTGATAGGTTTATAATACTTTTCACACAAATAATACATAAAAAATAAACACACAAAAATAAAGAAAATATTTTTAATCTTATAATACAGTACCTTGAAAAGTACAGTAGTACCAGCTACATCACTGCTGCTTTGATGCTTGTTTCCAGACATCCTTGACTTGAAATAAAGAAACTGTACTAACGTACTCTATATAGTAATATACCGTAAAGGACACAAAAGCACAACCACTTGTAGAGAATGCATGCATGTGACAATGTACACTAGACATGTGATCTAACTTAAGTGATTGGACATGTGAACGCATGTTCATATCTTTGAAAGTTCATAACTTGAAGGTTCAATGTAGGAGACTCACTATATTTTGATTTGCTTAGATTAACCCCAATTCCCCTGGGGATGGACTGGGTCTGGGGCCTGCTTCCTAAGAGCAGCTGGAAGAGAGTAAAGACTTCACCCAGGTCTGTGCTAGCAAGAAAGAGGTCAATAGCCATTGGGTGGGTCCTCAGAGATGTAAGCAGATGGTCACTCAACAGCAGTCGCTAAGTGCCTACTGTGTGTCCACTCCTGTGCTGGTCCTGGAATCATGGTGACAAGGAATGGCGTCTCTGTAGGAGCTTAGAGATGATGGCAGAGACAGAAATTAACGAAATAACCATGCGGATAAAGATAAAGCTGCAACTATAATAAATGCTCTGCTGAAAAGGTCCATGGTATTCTAACAGGGCACCGAGATTAGATGAGGGCGAGGGGAGGCCTCCCTGCAGAAGGGACACTGAGGTCTGGGGAGAGGGGATGGAGAAACCTTTCAGACAGAGGGACCATATGGAGTGGCCAAGTAGAAGGAAGGACTATGACACATTCAGAAACCATCCCCCAGGTGGAGAACAGACTGAGAGGGTGAACCTGGAGCAAGATGAAGCTGAGGAGGTAAGGGAGGAGTCAGACCATCTGAGTCATATACAGCATAAGAAAATATGAACACATACATTTTTTTAAACTGTAAAAATCTTAGACCTTTTTTGTTCACATCAAGTCTGAAACAAAACAGGGCTCTAAAATGTCTTGGTGCGTGGCTGCTTTGAGAATATTAAACGGCCATTCCTTGTCTTTTCACAGTGAATATTTCTAGTTGCTTAGTGTGGCCCCAAAGGAGAAAGCCAGATGGAGCGAGTGAGGGGACAGACAAGGCCTGGGCTCACCTGAAGCCTGGGTTGAAAGGTGAAGCCACACAGTTGTAACTAATTTTTGTCCCCATTTTGTTGATTTATTTTTGGCTACGTAGCAAGGTATGTGGGATCTTAGTTCCCTGACCAGGGATCAAACCCATGCCTTCTGCAGTGGAAGTGTAGATTCTACCACTGGTGGTGTGGTTTAGTCCCTAAATCACGTCCAACTTTTGTAACCCTGTGGACTGTAGCCTGCCAGGCTCCTTTGTCCATGGGATTTCCCAGGCAGGAATACTGGTGTGAGTTGCCATTTCCTGCTCTGGGGGATCTTCCTGACAAAGAAGAGAACCTGTTTCTCCTGCACTGCAGGCAGATTCTTTACCACTGAGCCACCAGGGAAGTCCTGGTTGTAACTGATTGAGAACTGAAGGAAATAAAGAGGCCAAGAAAGGAAAAGGACATAGAGGAAGACTGTGGCCTTGAGACCAGGCTACACGGGGCCAGGGGCCTGGGTAGGGGTTCATGGTGTGTAGTAACAAGAGATCAGTGGTGATCTGAGGATGCGGGAAGACCCAGAAGCATTGTGAATGGAGGGAGCCTGCTAAGGGGCAACCTTACCTCCATCCTGCACTTTCAGTGAAGAGTCTAGCTTTGACTTTCTTTCCATATCCTGGAGAGGTAACAGCAGTGAGATGCATAACTCAGTTTACCTCTGTGCCTTTTGGGAGCATGCTGGCTTACTTAGCAAGAGATCACACAAAAATTATTTGAGATAAAGTGGCGGAGAGTCCTCCTTCAGCAAATGAAAATACACCAAAGGAATAAACAACACTACCACTTCCTCATGGGGCTGAAAAATATTATCTCTTACTTTGGTTTCTTATCACTATAAACTAACTCATAATCTCTCAATACCTGAGTATGAATGGTCTAATTAACCATCTTCTGCCCTTCAGATATTTCAGAATTTCCATGGTGACTAACCATGCGTTTCTTCCACCACATTGATGAGCATGTAGCTAAATGGGCTATCATCCTCCCAAGCAGACATTTAAAGTGTGACAAAGGCATCTCAGAGAAACTTGGTCCTTTTGAAATGAGATAACTAATTACCCAGTGAAAAGGCAGTCTTCTCCCCACTGGGAAATCAATGATGTGGTTTGGTAGAATAAAGGGAAGGACTATGGCAAATCACATCTGCAAAAATAGTAAGCAAAACAAGCCCGGGAACAATTAGCACATGTGGAAAAGGCAAAACAGCACCAGCCACACAGCTGATCTGATTTGAAGAAAACGAAATCTGTGTTTCAGCAAGAAAGGAGAAAGAGTGAAAATACAGAGAAGGGTTAAAAAAGGAAACAAAACACCCTAAAAGCAAAGTAAGACAGCTAAAAGCAAACTAAAATCCATAATACAGACCTCAAAGCCTTAACAAATTACTTTGTCTGAATTGTCCTATAAAATTAGGAAATGGTAGTTACACAGGTATTTTATCACTCAGGAAAACAGCCACATTTCTTCCAGAATCCCAACTGTTAACAAACACAAAGCATTGAGCCATGGAGATGGTCCCCTTCTCAGAAAAGGAACATAACCCTCAGATGTAGCTGGTAACTGAGAACCCATAGATACTGTGGCAACACACAGAAAAGGAAGTGGATGATGAAAGTAAATTTAATTCAGTGTACGTCATAATGTACAAAACTGGGAATAGGGAGAGAAGTGGGGATAGACCCCCAAAATATTGTGCCTGCTCGGCTCCTTTTGAGTTTTGTCAAATTGCATATCTCTTTGTGACTCTTACTCTAAGAAGCATGAAAAATTGACAATAAAACCTTGTCTGAAGGGAACACTGGCTTCTGGTTAAGTGTCAAGCACAAAAAGAATCATTTTTTTTTTTCAACAAGCTTTCAAACAAAGGGTGCACGCTCTTGACATCTGCTGAGGAGCTACAATTTCCTCTTCTTCAAAACTCAAAGTGTCTCTAAATTAAACATAAGCTTGTTTCTGGTATCTGCAAAATATATATGGATAAAATTCAAAGTTTTAGAAAAGGAGTTGCCATAGAAACACACAACTCTCTAAAAGAGCAATCCGTTGTCTCTTAAGGGGATCCGTCATCATAGAGATTTATTCAGTGTCTGTGTGCGCGAGTGAGGCTGCAGACAATGCATAAAGGGCAGCCAGCATACACACGCTGGACAAACACACAAATGAAATAAGTACTTTAAGGAAGGGGCCGTGCGTGCGTGTGTGTGTGTGTGTGTGTGTGTGTGTGTGTGTGTGTGTGTGTGTGTGTGTGTGTGTGTGTGTGTGTGTACCCGGGGTGGAATCCTGTGAGCTGAACCCTCTGGTATAGCTGAAATGCAGCCATCATAAAAAGATTTATTCAAAACACAATTCTTCAACAATCTGGGCACTGCACATAGTTCTGGACTGTTTTCTGTGACTTCTTTTCAAATGTAGCTGTAAGTACTAGAAGTAGCACTTACAAAAATAGCTTTATTTTTACTAGCAGAGTAGACTCAAGCTAAAAATAAATCACATGGGAATTTGGTACTGCAAGCTTTTCAAAAGCATAGTGTCAGGATACTAAGACAAACACCACCTCTTCACTAGAAACTTCTGTGCAGCATTCCAAAAAAGTCACCTATTTTTTAGCCAGAATACAGTTCTTCAGACTTGGTTTTTCCTGAGACAAAGGAACCCCAAGGAGGAAACAAATAAGATGGAGTCCTGAATCAAACCAGTTACTGGGCCTTAGGAAAGGATTTCTCATCTCAGGCTTTCCCCCAAAGAGGCCAAATTATCACACAGCTTTTTGACAAGTGGATGAGCTGAACTGGGAGGAAGCAAAAGAGATATTTTGAGAGTCTGTGACCCCAAAACTTCTGTAATGAAAGTCTGGGATTCAAAAAACTTAAAGCCAGTCTTTTGGACTCTGTGGGAGAGGGTGAGGGTAGGATGATTTGGGAGAATGGCATTGAAACGTGTGTAATATCATATATGAAACGAATCGCCAGTCCAGGTTGATGCATGATACTGGATGCTTGGAGCTGGTGCACTGAGATGACCCAGAGGGATGGTATGGGGAGGGAGGAGGGAGGGGGCTCAGGATGGGGAACATGTGTATACCTGTGGCGGATTCATGTTGATGTATGGCAAAACCAATACAATATGGTAAAGTAATTAACCTCCAATTAAAATAAATAAATTTATATTAAAAAAATTTAAAGCCATCTGAGTCATGATTTTTCTGAAAATGTGATCTTTTCTGCAGCTGTGTTCATCTATGGTTGGTACTATGATTTGCAAATCATATGAACAACCATAATAATGATACCTCTAATGAAACACAAATGTTCCATAAACATTAAATATTTAATCTGTTAGGTAAATACAGCTACTGTTAACCAAATCTGACAAATGGGAGAATTGATACCACCACTCATATTGCCCCAAATCACAGATGACTAACTTCTGAATTCATCTAAATAAATATAAACATTAAAGTACACATGTGGTTATTTACATGTGTGAATAAACAAAGTATCATGATTAGGCACAGTTACACAACTGATTAAAAAGTCATTCAAGGGCTGACTCAAAAACCAATCAAGTTACATGTAGGTAATATGGCCCTAGTATGATCAGCTGACGTTATTCAGAGAAAAAGAAAAGAAAAAGCAAAATGTTTAAAATCTCACCTTTCTATTACTAAGTGTAACAGACAAATATCCCATCGTGGTTAGTGGACCACAAGGCAATGGTACCAGCTAGCACCTGGCTGTCAGTTACAGCTCTGAAAATGTGGAGCATCTGGCCAGAAGAATGTACTCTACTTGGAAAGAATGTACTCTACTTGGATTTCACAGTAGGAGTACTCTTTTAATACTCAGACAAACCAGAAGCTCCTTTCAGGAAGCTTATCGGAGGTCAGGCACTGCTCTAAAAGATTTCCCGAATCTCTATAGCACTTCATTTATATTCAGCCACCAGCTTTCTTGAAAGCTTCCCAATTCAATCACAAACTTCTTAGGAGCAGGAACCATATTCATGTGGCTCATCTCTGGGGCCCAGAATTGGTGGAGTCCCAGAAATCTTGGCTGATGAATGAATGGGTGTGAAGGGCTGGATTTACAGCAGTTATTAATGCTCTTATTTATCAGATAATTTATGAATTTGGTAAATATCTGATAAAAATGATGTGAGGTTTAATGAAATAATGTTCCTGGTTATATTCAAAAACTCAGAAATGAGAGACTAGTCCTTTAACACAGATTTTCATTTCCTATGGACAGTAAAGCAAAGAATGATCATGATATTCTATACTTAAAACCTGGAGGGTTAAGAAACTACCTGAAGGAAACTCTGATCTGGGCATGAGAGATGAGGGTTACATAATTATAGGACACTAGAAGGCAATGGTACCCCACTCCAGTACTCTCGCCTGGAAAATCCCATGGACAGAGGAGCCTGGTAGGCTGCAGTCCATGGGGTTGCACTTTCACTTTTCACTTTGATGCACTAGAGAAGGAAATGGCAACCCACTCCAGTGTTCTTGCCTGGAGAATCCCAAGGACGGCAGAGCCTGGTGGGCTGCTGTCTATGGGGTCGCACAGAGTCAGACACGACTGAAGCGACTTAGCAGCAGCAGCAGTATACTCTTATTGGAGAAGGCAATGGCACCCCACTCCAGTGTTCTTGCCTGGAGAATCCCAGGGACGGGGGAGCATGGTAGGCTGCGGTCTCTGGGGTCGCACAGAGTCAGACACGACTGAAGCGACTTAGCAGCAGCAGAAGCATACTCTTGGACATGTATCTCTTAAGTCTGTACACATGACCAGTGCTCTGGAAGCAGACTGGCAATTCGTTTTTTGTTTTGGTTTTTGTTTTGTTTTTAATCAACAAAAGAGAACCATGTTGGTCAAATAAAAATAACTGATATAGCCTTCAAAGTTTCCAAAACTCCTGAAAATCTTATTTCTCCTAACTGTACCAGTCACAAAGGCAGAAAGTCACCTCTCAACACAATCGGCTTCCTACTAAAGCTGACACATACACACACACCAGACTTTGGGAGAGATAGCCAGTGAGGATTTAAAAGGAAATACTCTGTGGCTGTAGAGTTCCCACGGAGACTTCCAACAGTTCAGATAGTCTCCATCTTTGCAAAGAGGGAAAGGGCCTCCATGTTGCAATTGTTTGATGAACATACCATAGCAGGCTTCTTATTTCTTTTGTTACAAGTGAAAATAGGTATGTATTGAAGGCATCAGGTAAAGGCAATGAAATGATAAGGATTTTTAATACAGATTTAAATTTTTCTGCATCAAAATTTCTGCTTTAAGTAAGATCATCCTACCATCTTATCACACTAATTTTTACTTCAATTTGATAACAGTAGAGTGTGAATGCCTATAAGAATCCACTCATCTTTTTTAGGGGGCTTCCCTGGTGGCTCAGAGGTTAACGCGTCTGCCTCCAATGTGGGAGACCTGGGTTCGATCCCTGGGTCGGGAAGATCCCCTGGAGAAAGAAATGGCAATCCACTCCAGTATTCTTGCCTGGAGAACCCCATGGATGGAGAAGCCTAGTAGGTTACAGTCCACGGGGTCGAAAAGAGTCGGACACGACTGAGCGACTTCACCTTCACCTTCATCTTTTTAGAGTCAGCTATCTAAGCACGAATTTTTCAAACAGCTTTAATATAGAATGTTCTATAAAATTATCAAACTGAATTGTTTAAACATTTTCTAATCAAGATCAAAGGTGGATAATGTTTTAATTTTTAAAAAGGTAATATACATGACCATCATGAAAATTACAAAAATCTTAGCCGTTCATGAGGTTCAGGAATGAGTCTTCTTATACAGCTTAGTTTCCCAGAAAGCTGAAGGGCTCCAGTTTACTTAAAACAGAAATATTTCCAAAATGTATCACATTTTTTTGTGTGTGTCTCCATGATAGAGCTTGCATACATAATATACATTTTTTCCTTGGTAACTTACTATTGAAAATACTAGCTCATTTGTCTAAACTGAATGTAGTTCAAAACGTGATATACATGTGGCTGTAGATGAGACTATATGCGCTGTGGTCCATGGAACATGAAGCACTTCATTTGACTATCAAAATACTTTGAAATCCGTCCCCTCCAAAAAAAAAAAAATTCCTGATGTCAATGTCTGTTTTGGTCATTTGCCTCTGCTCCACAGAGTTAGGGTGAAGCTGTGCCGTATGGTATGACTTATCTAGTTTCGAAAAACTAGACAGTGAATCTAAAGCTAAAGAGGTTTCCTGACGACTGGTTTTTCTATTCTCTAAGTGGGTATTTGCCTGGATGTTGCTCTCAGCTACCTCTGACTTTAGCTGGAACTTCAGTCTGCTGAGGATCCCAAAAGCTCTCGGCCAGAATGCACTTACTCAGCTTTTCACTGGCACTAAGTTTATTTAACTGTTGGGGAGGAGGAACATCCTTGACCGAGTTACAAATCTTACGGTTAGGAGTTCTCCAACACTTCACTTTTTTCTTTTCCCACTTCATTTATTTTTATAATTGAAGGATAATTGCTTTACAGAATTTTGTTGTTTTCTGTCAAACATCGACAACAATCAGCCATAAACCTTTTTAACTGAGGTACTTTTTTTGCTATTTTTAAAATTGGAATAAAATTGCTTTACAGTGTTGTTAGTTTCTACTGTACAACATCATGTAATACATCAGCCATATGCATTCATACACCCCCTCCCTCTTAAGCCTCTCTCCCACCCTCCCATTCCACCCCTCTAGGTCATCACAGAGCATCAAGGTGAGCTCCGTGTGCCACACAGCAGCTCCCCACTATCTATTTCACACATGACAGCATAAACATATCAAAGCTACCCTCTTAATTGATGTATTCTTATAAACCGTTGGTAGAAAGAAATAGGCACAATCTCTCTGAAAGGGCAATCTGGTTTTCCCTCTCTCTTTCTGGATATCAAAAGCATAAGAAAGTACATATTGTTTGATCTAGTAAACTGCTTCCTAGGAATCCGGCCTAAGGAAATCAATGGATATGTGAACAAAGAAAATGTACAAAGGGGATGACCACACCATATCATAAAAGTAAAGTTCTGCTTAACTTCTAAATTACAAGTTTGATAAATAAAATAATGGAGTCAAATGACAGAAAGCCATTACGCCATTAAATTTTGAAAATAATGATACAGACCCATATTTACTGAAATGCAAAGATTTTCACCAGATACTGTTAAATGAAAAAAAGTTTAAAGAATATGTACAGTGTACATAGGGAAACATCTGGAAAGAAATATATTAGAGGCTCCCAAATGATTATGGAAGCTCTCAGAGTTGATAATTTTTTTTTAACAGTGCCTCCAGGCTCCAACAGATATTCAACAATGCTGTTTGTTCAGTAGCTAGTCTAAACAACTTAGTAAGTATTTATGTCCTAATAACGTAATAGGTATTTGGAGAAAATAACCCACATAAATTAAAAGTCCTGTTCTTTCTTAAATAGCCTCCTAATGATTTATCAACAGAATGGTAACACCTGTTGGACAAGCAAAACTTCAGATTCTTTGTGGACAAGCAAAACTTCAGATTCAGTGTGGATGCCACTGTCTGCATTTCCTGTTTCCACTGGTTTTCACATGGGGCTCACTTTGTCATTAAAAATCTCAGTAGTCTCTGAAAATGCTCTTTTGCAAAGATATGATGTCATCAGAAGAATCTGGTGCAATCTTACGTTGAAACCACGAACAACGTCAAAATAATGTTGAACAGAAGGGTGTCCCTGAGGATGGAAAATAACCTGCAGCACCCTATGAATTTACTGTGCTGTCCCAGTGCACCATGGCACAAGCTTGGTAACTGCACATCCCTATCAGTATTGTCCATGGAATTCTTCAGGCCAGAATATTGGAGTGGGTAGCCTTTCCCTTCTCCAGGGGATCTTCCCAACCCAGCAATCGAACCCAGGTCTCCCGCATTGCAGGCAGATTCTTTACCAGCTGAGCCACCAGGGAAGCCCTCTCTTGGGTATGGATGATTTAAATAAAAAAGATTTTCTGATTCCTTCCCAATAAACACTTGTGACTTTTTACAATGAGAAAAACCATTAAACTGATTTACATATTTTCAGAAGTTTTTATTTTCCCCTTTAGCTTTTACAACAAACATTGATTTCTTACTGTTCTCAAGGCTGAGAAGTACAAGGTCAAGGCCAGCCAATTAGGCGTCTGGTGAGGACTTCTTTTTGGTTCATAGATTTCTTTTTTCTTCCATGAAAGGTATTTTTTGGTTCTTAAAAGATAGATATTCTGCTCACCTGAATTTTTTACTCTTAGAAAAGTCTCAGCATAAACCACATTAAAAACAGAAATCCATTGACGGGTGAATGGTATATTGGTACATATACACAATGGAATATTACTCGACCATAAAAAAGGATGAAATAATGCCATTTGCAGCAAACATGGACAGGCTCAGAGATTATCATACTAAGTAAATCAGAAAAAGACAAATACCATATAATATCACTTATACATGGAATCTAAAATATGACACAAATGAACTTATATATGAACCAGAAACAGACTCACAAGCACAGAAAAAAAAATTATGGTTACCAAAGGGGAAAGGTGGGAAAGGGATAACTTAGGAGTTTAGGATAGCAGATACACACTACTATACATAAAATAAACAACCAAGTCCTACTGTATCACAGAGAACTATATTCAGTATCTTATAGTATATCATAATGGAAAAGAACATGAAAGAGTGAGTATACACACACACACACACACACACACACACACACATAACTGAATCACTTTGCTGTACACTAGAAAGTAATGCAATATTGCAAATCAACTACTTCAATAAGTAAAAAATTGCAAGTCTCAGATGCTGCTTTAATGATAGAAAGCTCACTCCTGAATAACCTTCTGCAGTAACTCTTACTACTCTGAACCCTTACTTGATAACTTGCTCGGATAGGGTGGATGAAGTCACCGGTGTCAGGACAGTAACCCAGACATTCACCCTACTTCCTGCAGGTAGCCACTACAATTGTGTGACAATAGACTCTCTGTCCTTCGCTGATGTGCATGTAACAGAGCATGGTCATGCTCTCGTGGGAACTGAACTGCAAATGGTCCTCTGCTCTTGGTCTGCGGTGCTTTAGTCTCCGGATTAACGGTGCTCCTTTTAAAACAGTGCCTGCTGCTTTTCACCCTGGTGTCCACCGCCGCTGTCTTCAAAGGTCTCCACTGCTCTCTTTGTTCCCTTTTGGTTACTTCTGCCCTGTTTGTCAGTTTTCACACTAAAGAAATGAATGGCCTTTTATAACTTCACCAATTGGGGCTTTCAAAACCAACCAGAGTGAGTTAAGTGCAATAGATATTTAGCCTCCTTTGGTATTTAGCTGTTGGTGAGTCTTGTTTTATCCCTTGTGAGGATTGATGGGTAGAAAGGATCATTTTACAGTTTAAAGCTATTTTTAAAACCTGAGAATTTTAAAAGTTTTGCTGTTGAAGTTTTCTTGTGGTTAATATTTTCTAATCATTTCCTTTCTTCAGAAGTGGCCAAGTAACTATTAAAAAACAACTTATTTTCCAATCTAGGAACATCTACAAATGTATACATCATTTTCAACTTAATATTTACAAAGTTAAGTTAGAATTAATAATGCTGCAGTAGTAGAGTGTTTAGCTTCTTGCATAATTTTTTTAAGTTGGAGCATAGTTGCTTTACAATGGTGTGTTTTTGCTACACAGCAAAATGAATCATCTATATGTTTACACACATCCCCTCTCTTGGATTTCCTTCCCATTGAGGTCATCACAGAGCACTGGTAGAGCTGCTCTATACAGTATGTTGTCACTAGTTATCTATTTTATACACAGTATCAGTAGTGTATATGTGTTAATCCCAACCTCCCAATTCACCCCATCCCTCTCTGCTTCTTAGTGTCTGTACATTTGGTCTCTAAGTCTGTATCTCTATTTCTGCTTTGCAAATAAGATCATCTATATCATTTTTCCAGATTCCGCATACATGCATTAATATACACCATTTGTTTTTCTTTAATTGCAATGGCCCCTGCTGATCTCAAATATATTCTTTTAAAAATGAAGAAGAATAGTAACATCTCCCAGACCTTCTTTACTGGCTTAATCATTCCCTACAGCGTTTATCACCTTTTACCATACTACAGTTGATCTTTGAACAACAAAGGTTTGAATTGTGTGGGACCACTCACATACAGATTTTTCCCAATAAATATAGTATGCATTTCCACTTTACAAATCTTTGAACTAACTAAGTGTGGGGAAAAGTTTGTGTGTAATAAGCAATCACAGTATGAGGAATCAAAATAAGTAGGGTTTGAGTTCTGATTCTATCAAAACTATTTGTTTCCTGCCTTTGAGTTAGTCATTTATCAGCTCCTTTGCTTTTAAGGCAGAGATGACAGTACATAGATTTTCAGCTGTGGAGGAGGGAGGGTTGGTGTCCCTAACACCTAAGTTGTTCAGGGTTCAACTACATATACTTTACCTATTTATCTTGTTGTCTGTCTCCTTCAACTGGAATGTAAGCTCAACAGAGGCCGGCTTTTTGTCTGTTTTAATCACTGATGTACTCCCAGCATCTAAAACCACCCACCAAAACACAGAAGCTCAACAAGTATTGTGAAAGGGAAAGTAAACAAATAACTGATTCTTAAATCTTTTATAATTCTATTTCAGCAGAAATTTACAAAATGAACATTAATGTTTATGCAAACCAACTACTACTTTTTCGAAAGTAAAAATTAAAGTCAGTCTTTGATTTCAGTAAAATTCACAGATAACAGGATCTAATTAATTTAATATTTCTCCCCTTCTGGGAACCATTTCAACTTTCAAATTAAGAGGACTTCTGATTGTCAACTTTGGCACATTTATGTAAAACACCTAAAAATACTGGTATAAGCATTAAAAACACTTAAAAAATGTGTGGCTAAACTGCAAGAAAGTATTAAAGGTTGGCAATAACAAGGAGACTAGAAGCCAGGAAGGTAAGCAGCCCATGAGGTGGCATGTACCCTGGAGTCATAAGAATCCCTGGGTGTCTATGGGACAGGAGACAAGCCAAAGCATGCAAAGGGTGAGGGGGTTGAAGCCCATACCCCTGAAATGTGAGATCCTTTGTGGGTAAGTTTAGAAAACATCTCCCCAGGAGCAGAAGAAAGAAAAGATAAGCATTCGTGATGGCAGAGTCAGGGAAAAAAAGAAGAAGTTTCTTCAGAAAATTCCAAGCCCACTCTTGCACTGTTTGGGATCAGAAATTACATATCCTCTCTGAAATACAAACATTTAAGATAACAAAAAAAAGCCCTAAGATGGCAGTGCCTCCAAACATACACCAGAAGCAAATTCAAGGCATATAGAATAATGAACTAAATCCACATTTCAGAGAGTCTTCATACAGAGAGTTCCAAGTAACTGAATTCAGAATTAAAAATCTTGAAACGCAAAAATAAGTAAGTAAAGAGTCTGCCCGCAATGCAGGAGACCCGGGTTTGTTTTGAGGGTCAAGAAGCTTCCCTGGAGGAGGAAATGGCAACCCACTCCAGCATTCTTGCCTGGAGAATCCAATGGACAGAGGAGGCTGCCAGGCTACAGTCTACGGGGTCACAAGAGTCGGACTAAGCACATGGACACCATGGACAAGAAGGAAAAATAAACTGTGCATTCAAACTCTCAGAGGATGGAGGTTCTGTACATATCAGATACAGAATATAAAAAAGATATGTTTAATGTGTTTAGAGAAAGAAAACAGTATCTTAAAATATGAAAAAGGATAAAATATAAAAATTACTAAGCAGAGTTGAGCAAGAGCCAAAATAACTTCTAGAAATGAAAATAATTACAAATAGAGATTCAGTGGGTGAGTTCAATACCAAATTAGATATAGCTGAAGAGGGAAATGGTGATTTGGTAGATAGACATAAAGAAATTACACATAATCTTGTAGCGAGATGAAAAGAAGATGCAAAGATGTTGTATAGAGGAAAAATGAGGGGAAAGACAGACTTTCAAGTGATTATACTTGAGATTTTCCAGAACTATCAATCATCAAATTCAGGAAGCCAAATGAATTCCAAGGATGCTAAATAGAAAGAAATCTTAGCCCAGATAAAGCCTTGAAAAACCATTATCAAATGGCATAATGGCAGAACACCATTATCAAAACAGATCTTCAGGACAGCCCAAGGACAAAGCAGATTATCTACTACAGGTAAGTGATAACTAGATTGATATTTGATTTCTCAAGAGAAGAGGAGGAATCTGGAGAAAATATACTTAAAACATTGAGAGAAAATAATATTAAACATGGAACTGTATACTCAGCAAAACTACCTTTCACAAATAAAAGCTAATAAAGGCATTTTTCAGTCAAAAATAAGGAAGTTTATTAAAAAAACTTTTATAGGAACAATTATACGAACTTCTAACAAACATATTTCAGAAAAATGTAAAGTGATCTGAGATGAAAGGGAATGGTAAGCAAAGAAAGCAGTAGATGTATGTCTAAATTTATAGAAACACAGGCAATATAAAACAAATGCTGACTAAATTCAAATTGTAATAATATAAAAAATAAAATGAAACTGAAAACTGAGCAACAATGGCATATTAGGTTGGAAAAGAATTATCAGAATTAAAGAGTTTTAAGATTCCTAAACTGCTTGGGAGAAGAGGGAAGACACTATATAGAGTAAGACTTCATTAAGTTAAATAGAATTCTGACATCTCTAGGGTAAACACTGAAAGAGAATAGCATGTACAACTGTCAAACTAGTAGGAGAAAAAACTTGGAGGTATAAAAACAAGCAAAACTCATTCATTTCAGACAAAGATAATAACAAAAAAATAAAGCACAGAAAAAGCAGGACAAATAGAAAGCAAAATTGAGATGACTGAAATGAATTTAAATTCACTTCATTATTACGTTTTGTTTGATTGAAAATACAAATGTAATCAATGCAATGTCGTAAACAAAAAAAATGATCGTATTTTTTTGTTGTTAAAGACAAAGACTGTCTGATTGAATTAAAATACAGAAACCATGACCACCCAAACATAGCAGCTTTAGTCATAATTGCTCCAAGCTGAAACCAACCCAAATGTCCATCAACTGGTAAATAGTTAAACAAATGGTGGTATATCCATACAACAGAACGATACTCAAAGATGAAAATGAATGAAATACTGATGCACACTGCAACATGGATGAATCTCAAAAGCTTTATGCTAAATGGAAGAAGTCAAACACCATAAAACTTACATATTGTATGATCCTATTTATGTGACATTCTAGAGAAGACCATAGTAGAGTGATAAAAAAAGCAGATCAGTGGTTTCTTGGGGCCAGATGAGAGGGAAAGAAACTGCAAAAAGGGCACGAGGAACTTTCTGGTGTGATGGAAATGATCTGTATCTTTATTGTGGTGTTGGTTACATGCCTTACACGCTTGTCAAAATTCACCAAATTGTACATTTTAAATGTTTGAGTCTTACTGTATATAAATTACATCTTACTCCAGTATTCTTGGAGAAGGAAATGGCAATCCACTCCAGTATTCTTGCCTGGAGAATCCCATGGATGGAGAAGCCTAGTAGGTTACAGTCCATGGGGTCACAAAGAGTCGGATATGACTGAGCGACTTCATCTTCACCTTCACCAGTATTCTTGCCTGGGAAATTCCATGGACAGGGGAGCTTGGTGGGTTGCAGCCCTTGGGGTCACAAAGAGTTGGACACGACTGAGAGACTAACACGCACAGTTAATTAAGAAAGACAAAATCTAGCTATGCGATTTACAAAAGACGAATCTAAAACATTTTGTATCCTTGAAAAAAGGAAGTTGGAGGAAGATACTTGCACACAATTGCCCCCAAATCTGGTTTAACTAAACTGAACCCATACAAAATTAATATTAGGCAAAGAGATGAAAAGGGTCATGACATATTAACAAAAATATTTAATCCACCAGAGAAACACATGCCTAACAATATCTTCAAAATGTATAACAACAAAATTCACATAACCTCAAGGGGAAACTGACCATGGGACAATCTTATTCGTAAACATAAATGCAAAAAAATTAACAATTCAAATACCTTAATTTATAAAGAAAAATAACGTACCTAAGTCTGAGTTAGCCCCATAATACAGGGTTACTTCAGTATCAATCAGTGTTATTCATCACATTAGCAGATTAAAGAAGAAAAAGTATATGCTCATCTCAAAAGATGCAGAAAAAACATTCAATAAAATACAAAAGTGATTCATGATTAAAACTCTGAGTAAACAAGGAATTCAAGGAAACTTCCTCAGCTGAATAAAGGGTATCACAAAATAATCCTGCATCGTTTCAGTTAAGTTCAGTTCAATTCAAGGGTAAAACTTTAAATCACTGCCTGCAAAGTCAACAAAAAGATAAAGTCTACTATTTATTATCACTTCTGTTCAACTCTGGAGATTCTAGCCAGCTCAATAAAACAAGAAAAGGGAATTAACACTATACAAATCAGAAAGGGAAAAAAAATCAAAGCTATTATTTCTTATAGATGGTATAATAATCTAAATAGAAAAGCCTAAAGAATCTACAAATTATTTTTATTAATAAGGAGGCCATGGGAAATAGATGGGGAAGCAGTGGAGACAGTATCCAACTTTATTTTTTGGGCTCCAAAATCACTGCAGATGGTGACTGCAGCCATGAAATTAAAAGACGCTTACTCCTTGGAAGAAAAGTTATGACCAACCTAGACAGCATATTCAAAAGCAGAGACATTACTTTGCCGACTAATGTCCATCTAGTCAAGGCTATGGTTTTTCTTGTGGATGTGAGAGATGGACTGTGAAGAAGGCTGAGCGATGAAGAATTGATGCTTCTAAACTGTGGTGTTGGAGAAGACTCTTGAGAGTCCCTTGGACTGCAAGGAGATCCAACCAGTCCATTCTGAAGGAGATCAGCCCTGGGATTTCTTTGGAAGGAATGATGCTAAAGCTGAAAGTCCACTACTTTGGCCACCTCATGCGAAGAGTTGACTCATTGGAAAAGACTCTGATGCTGGGAAGGATTAGGGGCAGGAGGAGAAGGGGACGACAGAGGATGAGATGGCTGGATGGCATCACTGACTCGATGAATGTGAGTCTGAGTGAACTCTGGGAGATGGTGATGGACAGGGAGGCCTGGCGTGCTGCGATTCATGGGGTCGCAAAGAGTCGGACATGACTGAGCAACTGAACTGAACTGAACTAATGTTATCATACACATGATAAAATGCAGAGCCCTTCAACATTGAAATGGCTAAGTAGATTGTATTATAGTAAGTACAATAAAATATGATACAACAATGAAAGTGAATGAACTAAAGAAGTTACACACATCTATACAGATGAGTCTCAGAACATATTGTTTTGGCAGGAGTAAGTAACAAAATAACCAGCGTGACTGTATTTACATAAGTTAAAATAATATAGTACGTTGTTTAGAGACACATACTTATGTGGTACTAAAGACAAGCAGGAGGGTGATTAATTCCAAATCCAGGAAAGTACCTGGGGAGAGCAGAATACAACAGGAGAAAGGTACATATGGGTTTCGACAGTAGTGATAATACTTTTAGGTAAGTAGTATAAATGTGGATGTCTCCATTTTATTCTTTAAAATGTGCAACTATGCTATACTTTCTCTTCTCTATGTGTTGTATACTTCCTAATTCAAAGAAATAAATGAACCCAAGTGAACTTGCTCAGAAAGTGCATTTAAAGTACTGTCAGGACTTCCCTGGTAGTCCAGAGATAAGACTGCTTCCACTGAGGGAGGTGTGAATTCAATCCCTGGTTGGGGAGCTAAGATCCCACATGCAGAGTCAGGTGGACCCCCCAAAATGTACTGTAATATTATTTCAAGTGGGAAAACACACTCATTAAGGAAGCTATTTTTCTATATATAAGTTTTATAATTAATATTTATTATTTTAAAATCATTTATGGGGAAGTTGATAGTCCTCACTCACATGATGATTTTCTAAATGCATCAAAGTCATAAGAAACTCTTTTGGTTGGTTATTTTTTTTCTAGACTGGTGATTTATTTTCTTGGCTATTTTATTTATAAATAAAAATTTATTTATTTTTGAGGTACAATTGACATGTAATTATATCAGCTTCAGGTATACAATGTAATGATTTGATATTTATATATATATTGCAACATGATCACCACTGTCTTGACAGATTTTAAAGGTACACAGCAAAATCTCTGTTTTCATAACTGCCTGCATAAGACAGAAGAAAAACAATAAATGACCACATGCTAAGGAAAGAACATTCACTATTAAGAAATGCCTAAAAGACTTGAATTCTTATATTAAAACAACTTTCACTGGAAAAGATCTGATTCTTTCTTTTAAAGAATTCTTTGAAAGAGAAGTTTTGTTCAGACCAAAATAATAGGAGATCCATGTCAGAAAGAGTTGAAAATATTTTCACTTCTCATACAATGTTTTTAAATCGCCAATATAATTAAAATGATACTCATGATCCAGCCATCTGGATAACCCACACAAAATATTCCAAAGGGTACTCATTACCAACCCTTCCAAATCAGTCTTGGGTGACAGGATCCAGTCACCCAAGCCAGACCCAATGCCTCAGTATCTCCCAACGACCTGTGTAATTTCCCCTCCTGCAATTCATCCTCCATTTGCCCTCTGAGCCATCTTTACAGAACATAAGCATCACCATGTATTTCTCAGCTTTAAAGCTTTTCAGTGCTGACCCATCCCTACACAGAATGGCCTCCAAGCCATTCAGAGTATGGTCCCCTTTCTATTGTCCTTTCTGGTTGTTCCGTGCATACACTTTAGATCACAGCATTCCAATATGGTAAGAGTGGTGTTAATTTAACATGCTGATATTAAAATATTATTTTATGGGTCCATACATTAGCCTACTGTATGCTCTTCACTCCTTCGTGAAAAATATTTGCCTGCCTCAAAATTATTATTCATCTTCAAACTATTATATATAGGATGGATAAACAACGGGTCCAACTGTATAGCACAGCAACTATCTTCAGTATCTTGTGATAAACCATATGAAAAGAATACGAAAAAGAATATATATATATGTATAACTGAGTCACTCTGCTGTATGGCAGAAACTAAACACAACATTTTATATCAATTAAGACCAGGAGCTGACTGTGGCTCAGATCATGAACTCCTTATTACCAAATTCAGAATCAAATTGAAGAAAGTAGGGAAAACCACTAGACCATTCAGGTATGACCTAAGTCAAATCCCTTATGATTATACAGTGGAAGTGAGAAATAGATTTAAGGGCCTAGATCTGATAGACAGAGTGCCTGATGAACTATGGAATGAGGTTCGTGACATTGTACAGGAGACAGGGATCAAGACCATCCCCATGGAAAAGAAATGTGAAAAAGCAAAACAGCTGTCTTGGGGAGGCCTTACAAATAGCTGTAAAAAGAGAAGAGAAAGACAAAGGAAAAAGGAAAGATATAAGCATCTGAATGCAGAGTTCCAAAGAATAGCAAGAAGAGATAAGAAAGCCTTCTTCAGCGATCAATGCAAAGAAATAGAGGAAAAGAACAGAATGGGAAAGACTAGAGATCTCTTCAAGAAAATTAGAGATACCAAGGGAACATTTCATGCAAAGATGGGCTCAATAAAGGACAGAAATGGTCTGGACCTAACAGAAGCAGAAGATATTAAGAAGAGGTGGCAAGAATACACGTAAGAATTGTACAAAAAAGATCTTCACGACCCAGATAATCACGATGGTGTGATCACTCATCTAGAGCCAGACATCCTGGAATGTGAAGAC